>APFE031384357.1:0-20137 GCA_000404065.3 Pinus taeda | reverse complement strand
GCCGAGTCATTGCCTGACTCGGCCGGGTCATTGATGACTCGGCCGACCGAGCCGTTTCAATGGCCGGGTCACAATCCTAGCCTCCGACCTGGATCGACCCGGCCGGGTTGATGTTGACCCGGGCGAGTTTTAAAACACTGGTTGAACTTACAAGTCATGACACTTGCAGGTCATGATATGTATAAAATTTAAATATCATCAACTCAAGCTCACTTCATGTTCTCCTTAAGGCCTTAGAAAAGGTTGGTTGGGCTTGTGGTCAAGCAGTACTGAGCGATGGGTGTTCATCTCCACATGACAAAATTCAGTTCTTAATGTGTCGGTGCTTGAGCCTTGCATCTGCTTTCATCTATGCGGGAATTCCAGGGATTGGCCCCACTCCAGTAAAAAAAAGGGGAGTTTCTGTTTAAAAGAAAATCCATGTACAGACTTATAGATTGATTTTACAGAATCTGCCACTGGGTCTGATTTTCAATAGTTGGTGCTTACTCCAGCACATCATGTGATAGACTTTCCTCCTTTACAAGACAAGGCATAATCTGAACTCTGAAGTTTATCTATGACAAACAGCGTGGCATTCCTATCACTGGGTCCTGTTTTTTGTCATATGGTCCATCGTCCATTTTCAAAATTCTAATGATTTTCGTTTTGAGGTAAACAGTGGATTCATACCACTGGATTCCGAAAAGAGATTTGCCAAAACAGGTCTACATGATATATTTTGACGTATGACTAGTCTTATAACAACATGCAGTAAAAAAATCTGAAAATTCAGCAATCTTATCTCCTTATATATGTTCTTAGTTGGTGTCTATTGGCTTGCCTTGAACTCCTTACTAGTAAACTGCTGGAACACATCATGATTGTTGTGGAATCCCATCAGCCTTTTGATACCTATCTTGTGTAGGAGGTACTCAATAGTGATATATCTAGAAGCCACATGCTCCTCCAGCACCCGAAGCTTCCTGAAAGCCACTGTTTCCTCAGAAATCTTAGGATTAGGTGCCTTCTCCTTGTTTTCCTGGGATAAAACTTGGACTTGATCTTTTAACTCTGTTATCACTCTGATAATTCTTTTGAAGTAAGAAGAAAAAAAACCAAAGGTAACCACAAATCACTTTTGGAGATCAGGACCTAGTCTTCCTGATGCTTAGAGAGGGCTCTCTCGTTATAATTTAACTTTTTTTTAGTTAAGATGATTTTAGGCTAGTTATTGCTTGCACTTGGGTTTTGTTTTGAAAATTTGGTGGTGGGGTCTCTTTACTTAGATGGACAGAGGATTGGCTCATACCATTGGGCTATGGAGTTGGATGGGTGACAAATAAGACTGGATTTAGTTCTAAAAACAATGGCAAGATAGATAAGTTACTGCAGATCTCAGAGGCTAAATGGTGAATGGCTTCAAATCGGATTCAGGGAGCAATTAAGGGTTCCCTGGGCCGGACTTTGGAAGAAATGAAAGAAGTCAACTGGGATGGGAGAGCAATTAAGGGTTCTTAAATCCGGGTATCAGAAGAAAACATGTAAATAAACTACTGTGCAAAACAGAGTGTAATTAAACAAATTCTGAGTGATATTTCCAGTTAATTCATTTAGATTTTAGAACACATTTAAGATTGTGAAAACACATAAGAAAGGTAAAACAATCACACAAAGAAAGTACTTCATGAATCCTGTAGAGAAATGCTTTTATTACTTGCTCCAGTCTATTGACTTGAAAATAGTACAATCACCCTTAGGCTCAAGATCACAATAACTCTACAAATGTAAAATAATCCACCCCAATGCTTCGAATTGTGAAGTATTTATACAAAAAGTTTATTACAAAATATGTCAAACTAATTTGAGAATTAATCTAGGAAAGGAAAATATCTTCTTGCAAGAAGATAGAGACAACTATTGAACTGTTTCATGTTGTCCCTGTTATTTTGGTTTTGCTGGTTGTTATGCTTTGATTTTTAGCCCTTTATGCTGGCAGACTGTTTGGCTTTCACGCTGGATAGTCTGTTTGACTTTCATCTTTCATCTGATACTCTTTCACCTGATACACTTTGACTGTGCTGATTTGTCTTCATCCTTTTACCATGCTCATTTATTTTTTACTGTACACTTATAATTTACTGTGTTTTTACTACAGTAAATCATTCAATTTTTGCCATGTTTCTTCATCTAGTAACTGGATGTTGAGCATTTTCCTATATATTTCATCAACCTCTATATATTTGGCAAAAGTAGGCTTATCAATAAATAAGTGTTTCACCTCATGCTGGAGGTAAAACAGATTTTCAAAAGTCTGGTATAATACTCTGCCAATTGGTATACCACTCATTGAGGTAGTCATGACTTGTTCTTTGGCTACTTCTTTGACTTTTCTTGTTGTAGTTCTCCTGTGTCATCAATTTATCATTTATGACCAAGGGACTAGGTAGTCCCTTTTCTCTCAAAAGCTCAAACTTGGTCATAAACATGTCCATGGCTAGTTGCATGGTTTGACACATATCTTCAAAATTTAACATTAAATCTCTCTTGGTTAGGACCCTCATGACTTCCAAAATGGTACCTGTCCTGTCAGGTATATCAAGTTCTTGTAGCTCATATTTGTTCTTGGAGTTGAGGAATTGAATAATTCTTACTGCTTCCTCTGGCATTTCTCCAAGCTCTTCTTTGACATTCTGGATGGCTTCTGTAGCCTGTTTAATTAAGTCTATCTGCTCGAAAATGACCGGGATAGATGGCCAAATATCATTGATAGAGTCAATTATATTGGCCCATAATATTTGTTTGGCCTTTCCCAAAGGCTCACTCAGTGTTAACTCTTTCTCCAGGCTTTTCACTCTCTCATTCATTTTGGTAGCATTCTGTTGTTCTTCCTTATGCATGATCTGGGCTAACTTGCAATCTGTCTCCAGGTTGGTAAGTTTCTCTTTTAACTTGTACATTTCATTGGTTTGAATGGACATTTCTTCCATTGCCTTGACCAACCTTTTTGCTTCATCACCTGTGGTACCTGTCGCTGTTGATGTCGTTGTTGATGTTGTTGCTGTTGCTGTTGCTGGCAATGCAGTGGCCATTGGACCAGTGGGAGCTAATGCTACCAATGTGGAAGGCACAGTTGTGGTCACTATAGGAATGACAGTGGGAGGAGCACTATCTAGACTAGCTTGTTTGAGCTGGATCAAGCTATCTAGTTCCTTTTCCATTTCCTTCAACTGGTCATTGAGTTGCAACAGCAAGTCCATCATCTCTTCATGATTTGTTTGGCTTTTTAGGACTTCTTTTGTTTGAGGGTGTTGTGATTGAGGCAACTCGAGTTGTTTCTTAAGGGCTGCAATGTCTTCATTTTTCTTCTTAATTAACTGTTTAGCTGCCTTGATGTCCTTTGGGTCATGGCCCAACTCAATGATCAGGTCTTCTAAGGATTTGATCCTTGTGTCTTTGGTGCTGGAAGATGCTTTTTCTAGTTTGTACTGGGCTATCACATTGTCTAATGAGTCCTTAAGCTTGAATGCTGCCATTGCTTTTGCTGTGAGGGTGGAGTAGATCATCTCTCCAGCCTGCTTGTGAAATACTATTTGATTTATGGGATGCACATCCCTGGCTAAGACCTTAAAGTTGGTCTTCTTGTAGTTTGCTGTGGTTTTAGGCTACTGTACAGTAGGCTGTAGGAAAGACACTTGCATCTTCCCTTCTTTGATTTCAAAAGCTGACATCAATCTATTTTGATTCGGTGGTGTCATCTGCAAGCACTTAGCATAAGTGTCTGCCTTGAGCTTTTCATTCCTCATTTTAATCTCCTCGAATCTTTCCTTGATATCTGCTTCCTTGTTAGTTGGCCTAACAAAAGAAGACACCTCCATACTCTTCTGTCTCTGTATAATCTGGGTGTTTGAAGAAGAGGGTTGTTGTGTTTTTGCTGATGCAACAGTGTCAGTTGTTTGGCTACTCCTTTGCCCCATTGCATCAGTATCAATCATATCTGCTGATGCAATGTTTTCCTCCTGTTCAGACACTGGAGTCAATTTGGGCCTTCTGCTTAGTTGGAATTGCTGATCAGTGGTGTCCATAACAGAGCTTGAAGCTTCCTTCGTGTTTCTTTTGGGATTCTTCTCCTCATTGACAGGAGTCTGAATGATGGGAGGGATATTCATTGGCTTTTCCAACTCTGGGACCTGCAAGAAAAAACTTTGGTCAAATTGTTTCTCCAAGTCAATCATGTTGTTCTCCACGTCCACCACTGTGTTGTCCATATCTATCAATGTGTTTTCTACCCATTCTGACTGATTAGCATATTTTTCTATGTCAAGTCTTGGGTAGTGGATGTAAGGTCCCAGCTTGACCTTTTGCTTGAGCTTGTTTATAACCCCATGAGGGTCATAATGCTAGATGAAACTATTCTTGAATTTGAATTGCTGGAGTATCTTATCAGCTTCAGGCCCAACCTCTCTGGTATTGCAGATGAAAGGGCCCATTTGGTTTTTCATCTTAAATTGTGTTTTCTTTCTAGCAGCTAGGAAGTTGACCTCATCCGCACCTATCATTTGCCTGAAATATTCCAGGGCAAATATACTCATTGGGAGATACTTAGGCAATTTGTAGGAGGGTAACTCACAGCCATAGATCCTAATTTCAGTATGATTCTGGTAGAGGTACCAGTCTCCTACTCTGCTATTCTTTGCCAGTTGCAGTACTCTCTTGATCTGAGTACTGATTGTAGGTTGAGTGTTAGAAGTCAGCATGTTCATGACAGGGTGAACAAAACAATCTATGAAGTCTTTGTATGTGAATGTTGTGTTATACCTCTGGACCAAGGGTGTCTAGTAGATGACTGATCTTTCCTTTCCCCTGTTATTTGTTTTTTGAATCTTCACTGGGAACTTGTCTGTTTGATAATACAGGAACATATGAAACAACATTGAAGAGTATTTGAAGACTCTTTCAGTGGGCAATCTAGTGAACTGTTCATGCATTCTGTCTGCAATGAACTAGGCATAATCATACATTATGGCAGGAGGTTGGCCTGGAGTGAAAATGGACAAGAAGGCCATGATTATCTCATCCACAAACTTGTCTGATGTGAATCCTATGATGCTTGAGATCATGGTGATTATTCTCCTGCCAGTCTCTAAAAAAATAGCAAAAACATAGGGTGGAATATCTTTAGGAGTATGACGCTCTTCAATGATGAAATTCTTAAATATTTGTTTGATCTTAGCTGGGTCCAATGTGGTGTACAGTTCCAACAGGTTTGCAATGGACAAAGGAGTCAAATTGTGGTTGGGCTGGATTTGAAGCATCTGGTTAATAGACTTAGCAGTGATTGAAAACAAGAAGTCCTGGTTTGGGGCAATTATAGCCCTTTGGCTACGGATGTAACATGCATGGTAGAAATGTACAATGTCTGGAAATGGATGGGCTTCTGGGAATGTATACTTGGGAAAACTTGATTCCCAAAGGTTTATGTCATCAGCATGGTTTAGGAACCTATCATTGGCCTAACAATGGATTCTCAGAAGGTTGTCTTGGGTGACTATGTCGTTGATTTGAAAATCTCTGTTTGCGAGAGCCAAATGGTCAATGTCTAAATGAGGGGTTGTCACTGGTCTGACATTCAGAGAGGTTGGGTAGCCATTTTTGTAATAAAATGTGGAAAATTGGGCTTTATATGGCTTTGGGAGTGAAATTTGAGTAATTGAATAACGAGAGTAGGGTATGAGCAGTTTGTAGGTTGGGGTTTTGGTACTTTGGGAATGAGAGACTCTCAGTTAAATTGAAATTAATCAAATTCTTTCAGTTATTTGAAGAATTTAATGTTCTTTCTTTAAAGGGAGGGTAATTCTTGGTTCTTGTTCAAATACTTGGAATTTTCGGTTGGGGCTGCAACTGGTTTTCAATTGGGGTTTGCAGAGGGCTTCGACAGCTAGGATGGTGTGCAGTGGTGGCGTTGGAAGGCTCTGATAGTTGATAGCTTGTCGCAGGAGTTCGAAAGGCGCAGGTGCTTCAGAGTTTCAACAGTGCGATTTGAGCAAAAAAAGGTGAAAATGGGGGTTGGAAGGCTTTTAACTGCAAATGGTTGGAAAAATGGCGGGGAAAAATGTTTTATGAACAATGTTGGTTTTCATTTTGGCGGGGAGGTGGTTTTGGAGGCCATTGCACCGCTTATGGGGGTCGAGCGGTATTTTGTCGGGGGGACGTGATCTATGCCAAAGGCCGACATGTAGGCAAATGGGCCCCGAGCAAAACCACCCATATTGCGTGCTCTCGGGCCATTAAAGGTCGGACATTGTGCGAGCGCGATATGGGTGATGGCCGTTGGATCTGGAGGTGGATGATTGGACAACCATCGCATGGGAAAGTTGCGCGGTCGGGTGATGGGGCGAAGGTTAGCAGGGCCCATGGGTTTTAATTAGGGTTTAGAGTAATTAACCATGTTTAAGTGCAGATTAATTAAATTGCAGAGTTTCAGGGGTAGCGAGGTTAGTTTAGCTCACCATGGTGGTGAGTTAAACTCGAGTTTAGTGGGGAAAATGGTTAAGTGGCGGAGTTAGTGAGGCAGAGGGTTTTTAGAGTTAGGATAAAGGGTTTAGAGGGGTTTTGGGTGATTATTGAAGTGAAAACATGGTTTTAAAAGGGGGAAGGGGTTTTACACTTAGGGGAATGGATTTTAGGAGTAATTGACTAGGGAAATGTGTGAAACTAAGGGGTAGGAGTAAAAATGAGGGGGAAGGGGTTTTTATAAGTCATGAAGGGGTAAAAGGGAAATTAGTGAGTATATAGTGGGGGTGAAATGCAATGAAGGGGGAATCAGGCAAATCAGTTTATGAGCATGTTTTTTTTTTTATTGATAACTGCTCCTGCACACTTGAAACACATAGTTAAGCATGATAGTAGTGCTTATGCTCCAAATGACTTGTATTTCTGCAACTTTTCTTTACTTACCCTTTTACCTACTCTAACATTTTTTTCTTCACTTTGGTGGGTGCACTTAAGCTAGCAAACCCTTTTCTTTCCTTTTCTTTTATGAAGCAAACTATCTACTTCTAACCTTATATCTTCCAAGGGCTTAGATTAAACTGATGAGCTCCTTTTATTTCTCTACCTATCTAATGATCTGCCAAGATTAAACTGTTTGGTCAAATTTTTATTCTCTCATTATAAACATGAAATTCAAAGCATGAAGTAGTCAAGATTAAACAATTTGACTATCATGGGTTGTGGCATGTATGACAAGTTGCACACAACCATTATTTAAGGCATTAATAGTAAAAAGTAGTGGCACTTGGACTTGCACACTTTCATGATCTGTTTTTTGTTTGGGGTTCATGTTTTTTCATTTTTCTTATTTTTCTTGTCCTTTGATATTTCTTTTAGGACATACCCTCTTTACATTTTTTAATTTTAATATGGAAAACATTTGCCGAAAGCAAAGGTATGTACAATATTACAAGAGTTAACCTCAACCAATTCAAAATTATGAATCCTATCACTATAAGACTCTAACAAACTCCACCATACTGATGGATAGGTCATTGACCATGCTAGCTAACATGTATTTGAGTGCTCACTAGGATTCAATAACTGCCTTAAAAAATATTATTGATTTTGTATCTTTGGGATTAGCTGGTGAGAACCAGGAAGGATGTTTTTTGTCCTCTCCTCCTTTCTTTCACAGATTGAACTACCAAGTTGTTGTCAGTCTACAAACTTGTTTTGTATTTGTGATGGGTGGCAAAGACCAACAGCTTTCTTGTGCTGTAATTTAATTTTGAGGTGGTAAAAGCTAATTTTATCTTGGCCATGTCTAGATACTGGGTGGTGTGAAGCAGTTTTTTGCATTTCACACTTGTGTTTATGCATTATTTGTCAGGCTGGAATGGCCACTTTTGTGGTTTTGCTTTCTTTAGATCCAGCTCTATTGTCTTACGCAATAACTGCCTTAAAAATTGTTAAAATTGGCAACTAGGGCCAAACTCCACGTGGGTCATCTTATTTATGACAATTGATATTTTTCTTGGATCCCTCTCATCTAGAGGTGTAGGATGGATCTAAAGATAATCTGATTCTGATAAGTATTCATGGAGTTATGAATTTATTTGTGTTATAAGACAATTCGTCAAGGTCGGCCAACAACTAAATATACCCCACATGTGCTCAATGTTTTAGTATAAAAGGAGATGAATTGATAGACATTTTTACACACACTTCTATCTTGATTTCTCTCCACTTGTCTTGGGTTTTAGTGGAAGAGAAATCTAGGAGTAGAAACCCTAGATGTTGGAGGAAAAGAGGCTGCCCTAGACGCAGATGGAAGGCAGCCCTAGAAGCAAATGGAAGGCGGCCCTAACATTATCATAAGACAGCTCTAACCTAATATCAAGGGTAACCTGACCATAATCAAGACAAGGATACGCACTGCCCTAATAGGTCCTAGCCACAACAAAGTCATGGGTCTTTTGGAGGATTGAGCTGCTGTTAGGAAGGCCTAGGAGTTGGGCTAGAAGGCAGCAATCCAAGGCCTACTTCAGAGAGGGAGAAGGGATGTTAATGTCACCCTTGTGACCACTTGAAGAGGTAGCAAGGTTGTGTAAAAGCTGTAGCCGTGTAAGTATTGTTTTGATGGTCAAAACAACCCTCTACATAGAGCTGTAGGTGTCTCCTCAAATAGTGAGGTCGCCTACCTTGTAAAGAAAGGGAGGCCGCATAATTCAAGGTGAGTTATGGGCTGATCGTTGGACTGATGTAGGTTATAGGAGGGTGCCCCCATAACCAGTGATTGAATTTGTCCATGAACAATAGTACAGAGGTGTTGGATACTGCCACATAGGAGCTGCAATGTCACTAACAAATAGGACAATGGGACAATACCATGTTGGGATGACAACTTTTATGGGACAACCCAATGACATAGGAGTAGGACAACTATGACAATTGTGCAGCAGTGGCATGAGTGGGACAGTTGCTAATTAATGCAGCAAAGTAAATAGGACAACAAGGTACATAGTGCCGTATAGATGCATGGGACAACTGTGACATGGTAGCAAAGGTACATGGGACAACAACAAGCATGGTGAAGCATGAACAACATGGCAAGCATGGTGCAACATGGCAAGCATGGACAACATGGAAAGCATGGTGCAACATGGCAAGTATGGACAACATGGATAGCAGTGGCAAGCATGGTGCTGCAAGCACATGAGACATGATGTATGACAACATGGTTATGACACATGGGACAACAGTGCAACATAAGGTGCAACAATATGATGTGTATAACATGGTCATGAGGTCCAGCATTGTGATCATGGGTGCAGCACAGTGAGGTGTAGCATGATGACGTGATGCAACACAATGATAGGTGAAGAAGTCACCTTGGAGAATCAAACAACATGTTTTCAACTGATCTCATGTATCATCCTCTTAGAGATGATCTATGCTCTTATCTAGATAAGTCAAAGTGTTTTCTGTTGTAAATGTACTATCTCTCTCTCTCTGCTGAACTATTGAAGAACATAAAAGAAGAATTGATCAAGGGTTTCCCCACATTGGGGTTTGTCCCTAGCGAGCGCCACATCTTGTGTCTTCTTGTCTTGGCTTGTCTTCTGTGATTTATGTTTATGTTCTATCTGCAGTTTACTTTAATGCTGATGTGATTGCTAATCTGGAAAAGATATTGAGCTAATTTCCCCACATTGGGGTTTGTCCCTGGCGAGCGCCACATCTTGTGTCTTCTTGTCTTGGCTTGTCTTCAGTGATTTATGTTTATGTTCTATCTGCAATTTACTTTAATGCTGATGTGATTGCTAATCTGGAAAAGATATTGAGCTAACTGTGAAAATTGAAATAAATTGCTCTAAGCATAGAACATACCTAAAATTAACATGGTATCAGAGCTGAGGTGAAGACAAAGCCCAAGCAAGAGTGAAAGAGCAATCATCGAAGACAGTTGGGAAAGGACAAAAGGATCAATGTATTCCTCACCCCTCTTCAAATTCACCAAGGGTGAAATCGAAGGAGAGAACATTATCAAAATGGTGCAACGGAAGCTTCTGATGGCCTACGTAAAGATCACTTCAATGGGAAGTCCAGGTCTAAGGGTGGGAGGAAAGGCAGATGCCTTGTCTGTAATAAGTTAGACCATTATGCGAAGGAGTGTTCGAATGGCAGGGACACATCACTTGATGAAGATAACAATCATTCCAGGGACATCTTCAATGATCGAAGGAATGTCAGGTAATGCAGGTCATCAAGGAAATAACCGACTCTTCAAAGAAAGCAAGGAACCCCAAGTATGGAGAATCAAATGTTGTTTCTGATAAGATAAAGAAGCGTTATCTTGTTTTGTCCCTCTCCTTCAGATTCTGTGGGAATCTGGCTTATTGAATGTAGTGCTTCAAGGCACTTCATCGAATAGAAGGGTGATTTCTAATTTAGTAGAGATGGAAACAATCGTGGGATTATACTTGGAGTTGATGCCACCTATCCCAGAAAGGGTGTAGGGAATGTTATCCCTCAATTGAATGAGGGTAACTCGATTCATTTACAAGAATCTCTTTTGTGTACTTGATCGCAAGTAGAACTTGGTGACCATTTCGGAAATGGAAGTCAAAGGTTCCAGGGTGGCATTCATCTATGGAAAGGTACGTATTTGAAAATGGATTTTCTCATAGATGCTTTTGAGTTCAGGGTTGTATCAAGTTGCAGGATGGTCCATTGGGGACCATGTCAGTTGTCACATCTCATCTATAGCACTGGAGGTCTACTTATTATGGGGCCCTACCCGATGTGAGTTAGATGGTGATAGGGATGCCTCAATTCAAAAAGAGCATGAAGGTACATGTCTGAGATGTACTGAAGGAAAATCTTGCAAGGGGACCATTCCCCTCATGTAGCAGGTCCATAGGTTTGGAACAACCCGAGGGGCTTGAGATTCATGATTAGGAATCTCATTTATGCAGGTGGAAGAAAGCCCTCTATGGCTTGAAGCAAAACACCTCGGGTGTAGTATGAGAGGATTGATAGCTATGTGATGAAGCTAAGATTCACTAGGAGTGAAGCTGATCCAAACCATTACTCGAAGGTTGTGGATGCTAAACCTCTCATACCGGCACCTTCTGAGGATGACTTATTTCTGTCAGGTGCAAACCCTCTCATTTGCAGAAGTAAGAGGGAGTTAGATTCCGGATTTGGAATGGTGAACAACAAGCCTGCGACTACCTCGATGGAGCTTAACTTTCACAAACTCATACTAGCATTGATGTTCTTGGTGAACTCTCGTCCAGATATATGTTTTACTGTTAGCATGATGAGCTCATATATGGTTGAGCCTCACTGGATTGGTGCCAAGAATTATTTGAGATATCTCCAGGGCACAATCTCTCATGGATTGAGGTAAACTGCCGGAAATGTGAAGCTGCATGATTATTCGAATACTGACTGGGCAGGCAGTGTGGAGGATCACAAGAGCACTTAGAGTGCTGATTCTCTTTGGGTTCTGCTCGATATCCTGGATGAGCATGAAGCAGAAGACGGTTGCTTTGAGCATCGCTGAGACTGAATACATAGCTATGAGTATGACCTCGTGTGAAGCTGCCTGGTTGTGGAAGCTCTTCAGTGAGATGTTTGTACACATGATGGATACCATTGTGATCTTTTGTGTCAACCAGGGGGGGATTCGATTGTTGAGGAATCCTGTATTCTATGATTGCTCCAACATATAGACATCAAATACTACCTTATCTGGGATATGGTACATCGATGGGTGAGAAGGCTCCATCGCATTGAGATTGATGTACAGGTTGCAGACATTCTATCAAAGCCTTGGGGAAAGGTCAAATTTGTGACTTTCCCGAACGACTTGGAGTTGTTGAGAGACCTTATGAGGGTCCTGCATGTTGCATGCATTGAGCTTTGGGAGCTTTGGGTGGCTTGGGGTACTATTGGAGCAACACGCGACCATAGGGCGACTCACCCTCCCCTAATGGTGCACTGTGTACAAGGTGAATGGCTCAGCGTTCCCTTGTGATACCCCGAGGCGACTTAGCGACATGATGAATCGTTCTCTTGTCGAGGCATCCTACCCATGCAATCTGGGATTCATGGGAAGTACCTCTCATCTGGCTAATGAGCAGGGAAATGGGGTTAGGGACCATAGTAGTACTATCGATGGACGCATCGTTGTATCTACTGTACTCCCTATGCTAAGATGACCTCCATTGGTTTGGGATTAGTATCAGTGGTTTGAGACACTCTTTTGTGATCTTGATCTGGGATCAATAAAACTGACTTCGGGTCAGTAGAGAATGGTACGGGACATTCTCAATCCATTCTTCTTTTTCATGGTTCAGCAGAGCAAAACAGAGCTCAGTAGAGCAGAGCAGAGCAGTGTAGGGCACTAATGGCAGAGATAGTACAGTCGGACATATGGATCAGCGGATGGAGTTCTCCCTAGTTGAGAGGGAATGTTAAAATTGGCAACTAGGGCCAAACTCCATGTGGGTCATCTTATTTATGACAACTACTATTTTTCTTGGATTCCTCTCATCGAGAGGTGTAGAATTGGTCTAAAGATCATCTGATTTCGATAAGTATTCATGGAGTTATGAATTTATTTGTGTTATAAGACTATTCGTCAAGGTCGGCCAACAACCAAATATACCCCACATGTGCTCAACACTTTAGTATAAAAGGAGATGAATTGATAGTAATTTCTACACACACTTCTATCTTGATTTCTCTCCACTTGTCTTGGGTTTTAGTGGAAGAGAATTCTAGGAGTGGAAGCCCTAGACGTTGGAAGAAAAGAGGTTGCCCTAGACGCAGATAGAAGGCAACCCTAAGCACAGATGGAAGGCAACCCTAACACTATCCTAAGGCATCCCTAACCTAGGCTATCTCAAGGGTAACCTAGCCGCAGTCAAGACAAGGATATATGCTGCCATAATAGGTCCTAGCCGCAAAGTCATGGGTCTTTTGGAGGACTGAGCTACTGTTAGGAAGGCCTAGGAGCTGGGCTAGAAGGCAGCAATTGAAGGCCTACTTCAGCGAATGAGAAGGGATGTTAAGGTCACCCTTGTGACCACTTGAAGAGGCAAAAAGGTCCGTGTGAAAGCCGCATGCCTGTAAGTATTGTTTTGATGGTCAAAACAACTCTCTACATAGAGCTGTAAGTGTCTCCTCAAAGAATGAGGTCACCTACCTTGTAAAGAAAGGGAGGCCACATAATTCAAGGTGAGTTATGGGCTGATCGTTGGACTGAAGTAGGTTACAGGAGGGTTCCCTAACCAGTGACTGCATTTTGTCCATGAACAACAATACAAAGGTGTTGGATACTGTCACATAGGAGTTGCAATGTCACTCACAAATAGGACAATGGGACAGCAACATGTTGGGACGACAACTTTGATGGGACAACCCAATGATATATGACATCTATGACAATTGTGCAGCAGTGGCACAAGTGGGACAACACCTAACTAGTGCAGCAAAGTAAATAGGAGTCAAGACAACAAGGTACATAGTGCTGTATAGATGCATGGGACAACAAGGTACATAGCATTGTATAGATGCATGGGACAGAAAGGTACATAGTGTTGTATAGATACATGGGACAACTGTGGCATGGCAACAAAGGTACATGGGACACCATAAAGCATGGACATCATGGAAAGCATGGTGCAACATGGAAAGCATGGACAACAACAAGCATGGTGAAGCATGGACAACATGGTAAGCATGGTGCAACATGGCAAGCATGGCAAGCATGGACAACATGGCAAGTATGGTGCAACATGGCAAGTATGGACAACAAGGATAGCAGTGGCAAGCATGGTGCTACAAGCACATGAGACATGGTGTATGACAACATGGTTATGACACATGGGACAAGTGCAACATAAGGTGCAGTAGTATGATGTGTACAACATGGTCATGAAGTCTAGCATTGTGATGATGGGTGCAACACAGTGAGGTGCAGCATGATGACGGGATGCAAAACAATGATAGGTGGAGTCACCTTGGAGAATCAAGCAGCATGTCTTCAACTGATCTCTTGTATCATCTTCTTAGAGATGATCTATGCTCTTATCTAGATAAGTCAAAGTGTTGACTTCTGTTGTAAATGTACTATCTCTCTCTCTACTGGACTATTGAAGAACATAAAAGAAGAATTGATTAAGGGTTTCCCCACATTGGGGTTTGTCCCTGGCGCCACATCATGTGTCCTTTTGTCTTGGCTTGTCTTCTGTGATTTATGTTTATGTTCTATCTGCAGTTTACTTTAATACTGATGTGATTGCTAATTTGGAAAAGATATTGAGCTAACTGTGAAAATTGAAAAAAATTGCTCTAAGCATAGAACATACCTAAAATTAACAGTCCTCTCCCTCCTTTCTTTCACAGATTGAACTACCAAGTTGTTGTCAGTCTACAAACTTGTTTTATATTTGTGATGGGTGGCAAAGACCAACAACTTTCTTGTGTTGTAATTTAATTTTGAGGTGCTAAAAGCTAATTTTATCCTGGCCATGTCTAGATATTGGGTGGTGTGAAGCAGTTTTTTGCATTTCACACTTGTGTATGCATTATTTGTTACGCTGGAATGGCCATTTTTGTGGTTTTGCTTTCTTTAGATCCATCTCCATTGTCTTGCGCAATAACTGCCTTAAAAAATATTATTGATTTCATATCTTTGGGATCAACTTGTGAGAACAAGGAAGGATGTTCTATGTCCTCTCCTTCCTTTCTTTGACAAATTGAACTGCCAAGTTGTTGTCAGTCTACAAACTTGTTTTTTTATTTGTGATGGGTGGCAAAGACCAAAAGCTTTCTTGTGCTGTGATTTAATTTTGAGATGCTAAAAGCTAATTTTATTTTGGTCATGTCTAGATACTATTAAATTGTAGCAAGAAAATGTTTCATTTGACTTGTGCCTTAGTCAAATGAGGAAATTTGGATTCAACTTCAAGTAGGATGAGTTGTCAGACAGTTAGCGGGAGTGACATCGCCAATCACTCTGTTAAGTCAGTGAATTCGAGTTTGTGGGCTAGAAGTAGAGTTGTGTGCAAGTTGGTGGCTAAGATCTAGTTGTTTAGAGGTGTTATCTTTAGTGAAAGTTAGTTATCTAAGCTCTAGTCTAGAATAGAGTTAGTATGAGTTCGATTGAGTAGTTGTAACTATTGTAAACTCAATTAACTCTTAGTTAACTAGTCAATTTACTAAAAATAGCCCTAGTCATGCACGCAATTTGAATTTCCTAGTGAAGTTGGAGAGAAAAGACACATTGTAATTATCGTTATATACTAGTGAGTGTACAGTGTTTGCATGTAGTAGGTGAGCCATTTCTCTTGGGAATTGCGCAAGCAAATAGGAGCTTCCATATTCTTTAGGAGCATGAATTGTGCAACGAAATAGGAAGAAGCAAGAGGCCTATTTTGCCTAAGTATTGGGCAGAGCAGACTCAGAGGAGATCAAAGTTGCATTGCAGATTGAGCTTCAAGCATTGAAGTAGTGATTGTAATTGATCATTATTCTCATATGATATAATACAAATAGAGGAGGGATTTTTCCCAGTTGGGTTCCCCATTAAAAACTTTGTGCATTGTGATTGAGTGATTGCATGTGTTTTTATTTCAGTGGTCCTTCCCCAGAATTTAGTAGAAGAAATTTGTGTCTATTTATTTCAGTGTGATTTCTTTAGTAGCTGCAAATTTAGAGTTATTTTTGCATGGTATCAGAGCTATTGAAAACTACATAGAAATAGGTTCCTTATCATCTCTAAAGAAATTTCGAATAACAAAGTTTATGGTGCAGGTATTTCTTTAGTGCAGAAACAATGGCCTTCAATGGATTGAGGCTTGAGCATGCATTGAAGGGAACTTCAAATTTCTGTGCGAAAGACAAAATGGAAGCTGTGCCAGATGCCAATGGAGTATTAGAGTACACACAATTTGATATATCAAAACCAACAACATCAAATGCACATTAGCTTAGCTTAGTGGAAGAAAGGTACTACAAAATCCAGGGGGATTATCTTGGAGGGAGTCAGAGACCATGGGGTTTTGAATTTGCATGGCAAGAAGACTGCTTATGCAATGTGGAAAACCCTCATAGAGCTATTCAAAAACAACAGTGATGCCAGGAAGTTGGCATTGAAAGATAAGCTCAAGAACATTCAAATGAGTAAAAATGAAACTATTGTTCAGTGCCTATCCATATTCACTCAGGTGAGAGATGGACTCGGAGGAATTGGAGAGACTGTGCCACCATCTGAACTTGTGAGCTTAGTACACAACTATCAGGATTTAGCTAATGGATGAGACAAGCTCCCTGATTGGAGAGAGACTTTGGTCTAACTTGGTGTAGGAGGAGATTAGAAGAAAGTTGAAACACTAGAGATGGAGTCTCATCCAGAACTGATGAGGAAGAAAACTTTGCTTTAGCCGGCAAAGGAAAGAAACCCAAAGGCAAGAAGGCCCAAGACAAGGAAAAATCTAGCTAGAACCATCACAAGAAGAATTACCTCAACAAAATTAGAGGCTTTCGTTGCCATGAGTATGAACATTATGCAACCAAGTGTCCACACAAGAAATCTAGTAAGAAGCCTGCAACAACAGCAGGAGGAGATGCTCTCACATCACAATTCGAGGTAGTGTATGCCATATGGTACCTAAACTCTAGTGCTTCATCTCATATGACAAGAAATTAGGAGCTCTTCAAGAACTTAGAGGAGAAGGACCTACAATTACACATAGAGCTTGGAGATGATGGGAGATATAGTACTAAAGGGATTGACACTGTCATCTTTGAGAGGGAGTCAAGCTCCCATTTTCACCTAAAGTATTAAATTATGTGTTTGATCTAAAGAAAAATCTAGTTTCCATAGTTGTACTTGAAGACAAAGGATATGATGTGGTGTTTAGTAGGGGGAAGGCCTATTTGAAGCATGTTGCTATTGGATAAGTTAAACAAATTGGTGTTAGGATTAAAAATCTCTACAAGCTGGAGGTTGATGCATGTGCTGCATTGAGTAGCAAGGCAGAACATGTTCATGGCTGAGATGTTGGAGAGTTTTGGCATAGGTGCATGGGTCACCTACACCATGGAGCTTTGAAAGTAATGCAAGAGATCACCACTGGACTTCCAAATGCACTCTTGAATCAACATGATGTTTGCAATGGATGCACTCTGGAAAATATGTTAAATCCTCCTTCCAGGGTCGAGATAGCAGAGCTGGAGCCATCTTGGAATGCGCTCACTCAGATATGTGTGGACCATTTTCCACAGTTTCAACTGCAAAGCACGGGTATTATGTGATCTTCATAGATGATTTTTCCTGCAACCGTTGGATCTATTTTATGAAGAAAAAAGATGAGGTTTATTCAAAGTTTGTTGAATTTAAAGCCTTAATTGAAAATGAAACTGGAAAGAAAATTAAATCCCTGAGAAGTGATAATGGAGGAGAGTATGTATATAATGCCTTCAAAGAATTATATGCCAAGGAGGGTATTAGAAGGGAGTTGATTGCACCTTACAACCCACAACAATATGGCATTGCAGAGAGGAAATATAGAAGTATTGTAGGAGCTGCTAGAGCAATGTTGCATGACTAGGGATTGCCACTATTCCTGTGGGAAGAAGCTTGCAATACCACTGTTTGTTTGCAGAACAGGAGCCCTCACAAAATTCTTGGAATGATTACACTTGAAGAGGCTTTCTCTGGGAGGAAGCCAAATGTCTCCTAATATAGCAGGTGTTAGGATATTCTGACACATAGGAAATAGTTAAGTATAACTTGGTCTAGTGTAGGGTTAGGTAAAGTGTGTTTCTTTACTATGTACATTTGTAACTTACAATCCAACGGTCACGATATGTTCTAGACATGAAGTGATCCGATGGTTCATTCTCTCCTCGGTATTACCGACACTTGATCTGTGGCTTAACACTTGATTGGTCCATGATCTCTATTTAAAGAGCATGGAGGGTCATTTATAGGATTACTGTTCATGAGAGAAGCTTATGTAAATTTTTTGTTTATTAATAAATTGCCTGAAGTGGGTGTGTTGGCTCAGGCCGTGCACTGTTTCCCTCTTTGAGGGTTTTAACCACGTTAAGAATACTAGTGTATTGATCTGTGATCTGTTTGTGAGCGGTGTCCTTTGGTGTTCTGTCTGAGGAACTTACCCTGTAAATTCCTACATGGTATCAGAGCTATTTGAAGGCCACATCTGTTGGTGATCCAAATCCGAAGTCGATACAACTACATTTGACTGTCGTTTCGTAGATCTGTTGTTTCTGACTGCTTTCGGGCCGAGAGGACTGCTCTATTGTGTTAGGAGCATCTTTTCCAGTGAGGAATCCCTTTTGTTTCACGTGAAAAGGTTTCCGGTGGCCCTAGCTACGTCATTTTTAAGATCTGAAGGTATACAGTCTTTATTTGTAGTTTTAGTTATTCATCTCTTTGTTTATTTTGGTTTATTCAGTTCATTGTTTTTTATTACCGTATCTATACCTTTCATTTCTGTGTATGCTCTTTGCCCCGCGACTTTGTGCGATCTGGGCAAATCAGAAACAAAAAGGAAGATTTTTTCTCATGGGTATGCTCTTTTCCGCCGCACTTTAAGTGTGATCTCGGAAAATCAGAGATATTGAGAAAAATATATAGTTTCCGGTGAAAGCTAACTTCAAGCCATAAGGTTTGGTTTTTTTTGCATGTCCGTGTTGGATTGTTTGATTTTTTGTTTTGTAGGCAAAAAGAGCTTTTTCAAGTAAGCACGCACTCCAAAGCTTTAGTGACTTAAAAAAAAAAACCCTCTTCCTCTTTTCCGAAAATTACTAACCTTTTAATCTAGCTCACTTGGTCCAAAGTTACTTTATGAGAATAGAGGTTTTGGGTTCAAGTCTTTCTTTTTGTTGAGTTACTTTTTCCAAAAGCACATGTAACTTATGTTCTAAAGTTACTTCAAGTAAAAGTGTTCTCACCCATTATAAAAAGTGAGTCACTTATAATTCTAAAGTCTCTTTATCTTTTATTTAAGTTACAATTTAGTGAGTAGTTCATAAAGTACCATTGTAAAAGTGATTTTCACTTATTTTTAAAATTGGGTCACATAAGTTTCTTATTTGAAAGTGAATTAGATTAAGTTTGGAGGGGGGGGGAGGGGGATTTTTTTCAAGTATAACATTATCATTCACTTCCGCACATTCACACACTTTGTCGGCATCTTCAACAACTTTTTTTTTCAGAAAGCCATAACTTCTTCATCCTGAAGTCGTTTTCAGAGCTGTTTTTTTTTTAATCAGCCTACTTTTTTGAGATATTTCCATTGGAACACTTAGTTTCAGCATCTACAACTTTAGTTTTTGTTAAAATGGAAAGATCATGCCAAGTTATTCTTGACAGCACCAACTATTTCCAATGATGGTCCCACATTGTGGATTTACTTAGAATTAAAGGTCTTTAAAGAATAACCTCAGGCCAAGAAACTAAACCTAAAGATATAAGAAAGATCAAGCACGTGGGTTGATAGCGTTGTTTATTTCTCCAGACCTTAGATTCCATATCGCAGAACTTGATACCCCTAATGAAGCAATGAAACAACTTACTAAAGTTTTTGGAATTAAAAATGCAATTAGAGCCCATCAATTCAAAAATGAGTTACTTATATTGGACTCCAATAATTTTTCTTCCATTGAAGATTTTTTGTCCAAGTTCAAGACCCTTAGACTTCTCTTGGAAGGTGTTAAGTTAAGAAAGAATATGGTAGCTTTATCTATTCCATTCTTACTAAGTTGGGACCAGCCTACACTGTGTTTGTTTCCACCTTCCATTCTATTAGAGAAGCCTTTATTTCTTAAGGACAAGACTACAAGTCCCCCTATTTTGATTCCTTTTGTGATTCTTTAATAAGAGAACAAGAAAAACTCTTACATCTTGGTCTTCTTAATCTTGGAAACTCTTCTAAGAAAGCCTTAGCCGCCCAGCAACAACCAAATTCAAAGAATCCTAGGAAGCAGTATCAAAAAAAGAATGGTCCTAAACCAAACAAGAGTCCTAAGCAATTTCAGTCTCAAAATGAAAAATCATTTCAACAAAATGATAAGGCAAATAAAAACAAAGGGAAGAAGACTGATAGACATTGCCACT
>APFE031384336.1:0-26388 GCA_000404065.3 Pinus taeda | reverse complement strand
ACACAATTGTTTATTTGAAGAATAAGAGCCCACTTAAGATACTTGGGATGAAGACACTGGAGGAGTCGTTCTTTAGTAAGAGGTCATATGTGGGTCACTTCAGGATTTTTGGGTCATTGCTATATTGCCATGTGACCAAAGATGCATAGAAGAGGCTTGAGCAAATAGTAGATGTAACGACATTGGTGAAAATCTCATTTAATAATGTAAATAAAGGAAAAATAAGACCATAGGTAAGGGAGACTTATTCCAAGCTAAATGTTGAGAAAATGTATCCCAGTGGGAATCACTAGATGTGTCTTTTGGCTAAGGAAAATTGGAAAAGTAGTTAGAAGAGAAAAAGGCAATTTTGGCACAATTATCTATGAAAATAAAGGAAAATACAAGAAAAGTAAGGTGAAAGACCATAGGTTGCATGTGAGGAGAAAATAGAGGCCTCATTAATAAAAAGGATTATGAGGATCAGTTGGCAGGCCCCTAGTTAGGGAAAGTTTGAAGCTCTCTTATTATTGTCTCTCTCTCTCACTCCTCGTCACTTAGAGTTTTCTTAGAGCACTCTAACTTTGGATCAAGGAAGGAAAAACAAGCAAAGGGAAAGAAAAAGAAAGCAAGGATCAAGGAAGGAAAGCATGATCAAACAACTTTAGTAGGAATATATGCAGGTAATATTTTCAATGTGTGACTTCGAAGTTGGTTTGGACATGCATGGCTTTGCATATTGGTGTATTGTTCTCTTGATGTTGGTTGCATGGTTTTACCGGGTTATGATAGTAGATTTCAGCCTAGCCTTGCTTTTTTCTGGATTCCATGGTGTTGGGATGTTGATTTCAAACTTTGAAATTTGGTTTGGCGGATGGATTTTGGAATCCAAGGCAGAGGTGGTCTCAAGTTCCATTCCGAAAGGCCTAGGAATCCCTTGACCAGTTTTGGTAGGATACACGATAAATCTTGAGCAAGAAGTCTTGGTTTAGGGCCTAGCCATTTGGGTTTGGATTGCGGTAAAGCTTGAGAGAATGGTCTTGGTTTAGGGCCTAGCGATCTTGTTTGGATTGCGGTAAATCCTAAGAGACAAGGAGATGGAAAATTACTTAAGGATAGGGATGGATTCTAGATGGAATTCAAAGTTTTTTTTTGTTGTGATTGGAGCACTGGTTTTGGTGTGATCATAGTTTAGTTAGTGTGGAGGTGCTTTGACCTCTGGATTGCCTTGGTGTTTCTTGGATTGATTGTTCTATGAGATCTAAAATTTATTCTTGCAATATGGCACAAGGGTGACTAGCTAAAAGAGAGATTTGGTTCAGCCATGTGTATGGTTGGGTGGTATGTGGAAGTCCTGAAACTAGTCGTATTTGCCTATGATTAAAAAAATCTAAGTTCTCTTACTTTTGCACTGATTTATATATGGAATTAATGGTTGTCATATCTTTGATATTTACATGGTTTTATGTTGGTTATAAGCATGGTTGAATGATTGATTTATGTCATGGTTATTTCATATATTTACTTGTAACTATTAAAGGGATGGATGCAAGACCTAATTGATGATGTAGTAGTTCAATCGAGAAGGAAGTGATCCTTCTGGTTATGCTTCATAAGGTGTTTCAATAGACTTTTATGTGTTGTCCTATATCCTAGACTTGTAGGTTGCATTGAAGCCAAGTGTTTGACATAATACTAATCTCGGTTGGGGATGCCTAGGCCTAGTCCTGAGGGTGATTTTCAATTGATCAAATTTTTTTTCATGTCTTTAATTGATCAAAAAAAAAATCATGTCTGGAAGTTACAACAAGTTCTAGGTAGAGGGTAAGATTATGGGTTAGAAAAGTGGCTTAAATCCCCGGATTTCTAGCATGGAACTAGCAATTTTGGTCCACAGTTTCTTGCAGGCAGGCCTATGAGAGCGAATTTGGGTTTCTGTCTGCTCCATTGCCATAGCATGAGAGCAAATATGGTATAAGAGTTGTAGAATAGGAATGGGCCTAGGGACAAGCAGTATGAGTTTCTGACTTGTCCCCTGATGGTTTTGTGGATGATGTTGGATGATTGTATGTGATGTTTCATCAATTCCACTTCCTTAATGTGACATAGGAGGTCGAATATGATTGTAGTAGCATATCTCTTCATGTCTAACTTGGTTGGTATGGTTACTTTGGGTAGAACTAGGAGGGGATGTTACAACAAAGTTTGGGATATTTGTGGGGTACATTGATATACCTCACAACTATCAGGTGTACTTGTTGACTAACAAGATGACACTAGTTCAAAGCAATGGAAATTTTGATGAGGAGAAGGCCATGCGAGTTTCCCTTGAGAGGTAGCTACAATGACATGTGGGTGAGGAACTTTTGGTTCCTATGATTGAGAAGCCTCATATTGATGTGGAGCAGCCACATGCATAGTATCCGAGAGTGGAGACATCCACTTAGGAAGAGGCTTCTAGAGATGGGAGAAATCACACTAGAGAGGGTGGCATGTTATTGCATGATGCATGAGAGAATGTGGGAGAACCCACGTCTTAGCATAGGCAAAGAAGGTCACCTGAGAGGTACACTTGATACATGGCTCTTATGAGTAGATGTGTTGTGACATGTAACAACCAATTTGGGTTGATGCCATGGTGGAGGAGTATGACTCCATAGTCTGTAACAATGTTTTGGATGTGGTCCTGAGACCTGAGGACAAGTCGGTGGTGAGATTCTGATGGATTTACAAGGTAGAGCAAGTTGTAGATGTTAGTGTGGAGAAGCATAAGGCTAGATTTATTGCCCCTGTCTTTTCACATGTAGATGGGATTGACTATGATGAGACCTTTTCTCCTGTTGTAAGGTACTCATCGATCAGATCTATATTGGCACTATCAATTTAGATGGGATGGAAAATACATCATATGAATGTAAATACAACTTTCCTTAATGGCATGATTGAAGGTTTTGATACCTTTGACCGTGAGTTGCATGTGTACTGGCTCAAGAGAGTGTTGTATGGGATGAAGCAAGCACCTCGTGCTTGGTACACCAAGATCGATAGCTACTTCACTGAGTTTGGCTTCACCAAAAGTGAAGTAGATGAGAACCTGTACCACATAGTAGTGGAAGGTAAATTGTTGATCATTGTGCTATATGTCGAAGATTTGATTATGATAGGTGATGATCAATTGATCAAGTGTTGCAAGGAGGATCTTACAAGAGACTTTGAGATGAAGGACATGGGGCTCATGCATTACTTTCTGGGCATGGAAGTATGGTAGAGTGATGGGGAATTATTTGTGTATCAGGGCAGGTATGTGAATGAGATACTCAATAGGTTCTGCATGGAAAACAACAAACCCATGGAGACTTCTCTAGCAACTAGAGGAAGGAGGAAGGTAATTTAGGGGAAGTAGTGGAAGCTATTATTTACAGGTATCTTGTGGTTTCTTTCATGTATCTAGTGAACACATGACTAGATATGTGCTATGCAATTAACCAACTTAGTTAAACGATGGTCAGGACTACCAAGTTGTATTGGAAGGTTGAAAAGCATTTGTTGAGATAACTCAAGGGCACTACTCAATATGGATTATGGTATAGACGTAAAGAGGGATTGAAGCATCAGCACTTCATCGATGTAGATTGGGTAGGGAATCCATTCGACAAGAAGATAACATTATGAAGGATCTTCAGTATTTGGTTAGCGGCAATTCCTTTGTACAACAGGAAACAAAGATCGGTTGCAATGAGTTCGGCAGAGGTATAGTACATGGTTGCAGGTCAGGAATCATGTGAGGTCATATGGATGAGGAAGATCCTGGTTGGTTTGTTTGGTCAATAGATGTATCCAAATGTGATTGAGTGTGATAATTAGATTTGTACCACACTCTATGAAAATCCATTTTTTCATGATCGATCCAAGAAAATTAATATCTAATATCATCATCTCAGAGATTTTGTACTGAGGTGGATTATGTTGTTGGACTGCATTCCCAGAGAGGAGGAAGATGTTGAAATATTGGCAAAGGCATTGTTACGATGTAAATTCGATTTTCACAAAGACAGGATAAAGGTAGTTGATAATCTCTTTCTATTGAGAGGTAGTGTTGAGAAGTGGCAACAAGATATTCTAGTTTTTTTTTCCCTTGAATTAAATTGAGAATTAAAATTGAATTCTACTGTCATGGAAACTTGTAAATAGCTAATGAAGTTTAATTAACTCAATTAGCTTCATAATTTCGAGTTGGAATTCTTTCTGTAGTAATGTATATGTTCTCCCTAAATTTTAGGAGTCTAGGATGAGTTTGCTTTAGTTGTAATTAGATAACTTAGTTTAATTGAGTTATAGCGAGTTAAACTAGTTCTAACTATTTGTAGATCTAGTAGAGAATTAGTAGTGACTTGTGCACTAATGCATCCTTATGTGCTACTCAAACTAACTTAATATTCCCACATGAGAAATTCATGCATGTCGATTTAGAGGAAGACCCAGTGGAGACTATAGTGGAGGGGCAATGTACTATCAGATGTACAATGATCCACGTTGTATAGATCATGCATGCAATCAAAAAAGGACCTAGATTTGGATTGCACAATTATGAAGGAAAGATTTCCCAACTAAATATGGGTTGATCCTCATAGGAATTAGGGAAGTAAATAGTGGCTTTGCAAGCAGCATAATCGTCTAAGCGCTGGCTAAATTGGTCAGTTTTGAGGAAAAGAGTTGATCACACTTATGCAGGACTTGTTCTAGTGAGAAAAATATTTGTACTATCACTTAAATTTCAAATTAATTCAATATATAGTCTGGGTTTTGAGTAGTTTCTTTCAATAGAGAAATTATTGTGTTATGTGCCAATGATTATCTTCCTCTTGTTGATTATTGTTTTCATCGATCAGAGTAGAGTAGATTCTTGTCTTGTGTTTTAGTACATTACATGAGCTATGAATCTATAAGAAAATCTACATTCATGCCCACGTCACTCCCGTTGATTGAGCTCCAGCTTAATTTTCGACATTGTTAACAATTTTTCTTCTATGTTCTAGGTGGGTACCTCAGGCACCTCACCACAAGGGGTTAGTCACAATTGTGTGCTTGTTGACACTAAGAGTCAAGGTATTAAATTTTGAGCTAAATGATGCACTCAAAGAGGGTTTCTAGCTCAAATTTACCACTAGGTTTTGTTCCTGTGTGTAGTATTCTATGTGAAGATATAAGAATTGTGTACCTTATTTTTTGTGGCTTCTAGCCTTGTTTTGCATATAGGGCATGCAACCTTGATTTACAACGTGGTTACGATTTTTGCTAGTTCTTCCAGAAAATTCTATTCTTCATATTGGTAATGTAGCCGTCTTCATGACCTACTGTGATATATTTTATTTGTTATTTATTTTTCGGGGTTGTTCTACACTTTAGATTGTAGTCATACCTTATGGACACGCTGTCTTCATCCATCCGTGGTAAAACATTCATTATATTTTCCTGCATTGGTAAAATGGTTGTTCTCACTTGTTTCTAGTTCATCATCATGTTTCCTTCTATGATTCATGATGTCGTTACACTAATATTAGTGGTTTAGTCATCTCAATATTTGTAAATAAGACTGTTACTTCTTATTTTGTGTGTAATATTTTCTTACTGGAAGTATTCCTAGCGTGAGTCTAATATACATAGAAAAACACGGATATGTTTGTTGAATATTCTCTTAACCTGTTCTTATCCGAAAAGGACACATCAAATCCATAAAATTGAATTGTAATCACTGTATAGTTTCCGCAGTGGGTTGTATCTCATAACTAGTTACAGTTTGTATTATATTTTGATTCCTATGACTTACAGAAGACCTTGTTCCTACCTATAAATTTTCTATATTTTGGGCCCCTACTTATTTTCTAGAAATCAGGCTTCTGCTAATTTATACATGTTTACCATTCCTTTAGCGTACTATAACTTATTGAGGTTCCCAACTGGATGGAGAGTCAAATGTTATTAACTGGTTAATAACTTGATGGTGTATTTCTTGCATTTATGATGGATACTAAAATAAATTTTCTGGTGATTTCAACATAGTTGGTTACGCTTAAGTTACCCTTCAATTTGGGTTTACAACTTCTACATAGTATCTAGTGTAACTACATAATTCACTCAACTAGTTAATCTCCTTATTTTTCCTTATGTTTTGGTAAATGTATAAGTATGTTTCAGTTTCCTCCTACTCATCATAAAACTAACGAAATTATTATTTTCATCCCATATTTTGTTATTGGTGGTTTTAGTCTGGTTCTAGTCATAAGGCTAGATCCTACCTACCAAAGGAAAAAAAATCTCACTAGACGGATTGATTAATAGTTATCGAGTAAATCCCTTGGTATAATCATTCCATAGTCACTTTACTCTTGATTGTATATTTCATACGTATAAGGGGTTTCCTCAACATGCCTATTATCCATAGTATGCTTAGTTCTATTGTACATATAGACATCTTAGCCACTAAAATAAATAATTGGTGACATGAAAAATCACTCAATAAATGGGTAGATATTAAACATGTCCATTCGTACATCTAATCATCTTAATTTCTACATCATCTACCAAAGACCAAGTTTCTTACAATTTATTCAAATGAAACCATGAATTTCTCTACTTATAAGCAAATAATTATGTCACAACAATTTTCCAACATGCGTCCTACCTTCTTGTTTCCTATTACACTCTTTCTTTTGGTCACGCTCACATTTCTGTTAACTATATACACAAAGTACCATACCAACATAATCATTACTAATTGATTCAATTCATCATTCATATTATTTATTGGATATTTTTAATAACTACGTTAGTAACAATTCAAAACTAGAAACATATAATTCCATTCATATTTAAAATATATGAAATACTTGATTAAACAACAAAGAGAATTTATGACCATGAATAGGCCTAAATACAAGTGGGAAAACACCTTTCCACCCAACCTTAAACCCAAATCTCAGCCCACCCACCCCCCCAAGCCAAGATGCACTTCACTCTAATCAACACCCTTGTTGACGTCATGATCAAGTATTTGATACTTTTCATTCATGATAAAGTTTTTGGTAGCAGAAACCTGCTTTTGTGGATTTTTTGTTCACTTTTGTATGATTTTCCAGAAAATCCCAACTTTCTCTCTCGTGGTGCTTTTAGGATTTTCTAAGCCTAGCATATTTCTCCAGCTAAGCAGCTTAATGGATCTTTCTCTCCCATCTAGTAAGCTTATCTAGAATTTTTATCATGAATGAATTATCCAATCTCATTTACCTATGAGACTATATTTTTTTGTTTTGGCAAAAATCTTGTTTCTAGGTGTTTCATTCCCACATGTTTATGACCCCTTCTTATTATCTTTTTCATTCAAATTGTTTATTTAAATAACATATCGATGTCTTGAATAATTCATTACATCCATGGAGGGAAATTACATTCTCTCCACCTTAAATTCACACCATCGTTGGTGCGTATATTTCCAGTCAACTAATCTCATACTTAGTGTTGGATAAGAATTATACAATTAACATTATCACACCCAGGTAGTTACATCAGTTGTATAATCTTTCTTTCAATACTTCAACTGGGATTAGATTTGATATTTGAAGGCATTCGATCAACAATTCTCCTTCAAGTGTTGCATTCCACATTGCTTAGAATCAACCATGTGAGAGTTATCAATTACATATTCCTGAAGTATTGCTACATCAAGAAAACATCATAAGCTTTAATATGACTAGGAATTCATAAATTTGTCAGCAATTGTCCCTGATTCCCCATTTTGCATTGCCTTGTGTCCTAATATCAGCAAGGAGGATGCTTTCTTTGTGAGTTTGTCTGTTTTCATGTCATCCCTTGCCTCCTGCAGTGCACCTACATTTGAAATCACTATCTACATGCATTTGATGATGCCAGTAACCTTAATGTAATATTATGATAATGTAGATTTATTTTTATTCATTAATTCACTCTTAGATTGAGCAATATGAGTGTAATGTATTTTAGAATATATCACTTACATACAAAAAAAATGTTAATAATTACCAACCTATTTTCATCATTTCATTTTATGCTATTAGCTCAATATCTTTGTATCTAATATCTGTTTATCAGGTGCATTCATGTGAGATAATAGTTTATTATTATCAACCCTATTTTCCGCATGAATACGAGCAAGTCCATGGGAATAATTTGATATATGTTTTCATTCTTTTCCATAACCAATCAAAGTATATGATTATTTCCATCATGGTCACTTAAGAATTTTCTTGATACCCTTGATTCTCATGGAATTTATTTACCTTGCATCTAACACTGATCCTTTACACTTTTGCATTCATTTCATGCCCTCTTCTGGCATATATGTTAAATATATGCTTAAAACTTCCACCTACATTCAACATAATATTTACATGTAGCCATTAAGATCAACATCATTAATATATATTACTTCAATGGACCTGATGCCATGTACTTTATCATAACCATGGCCCACTTATAACTTCAACATACAAAATAACATCTTTCTTTGCCCATTCCTCATAGGAAAATATCAATTAACAAGAAATGTTTATAACAAGGCCTAGTTTGGATATAATTTTATCACTTATGTAAGTATTCTCCCACATATATATATATATATATATATATAAATATAATATATTATATTATATATATATATATATAATAATATATATATATATATTATTTTAATGTTTTTACTGTTAGGTTATGATTAAAATAACCTATAGGTGAACTCAATTATGCCCACTTTTAATTGAACCCCATTATCAAAATCTGTATGTCATTGATTCCATCCGAAGGCTTTTTTCTGTCTCTTCTTAGATTACTACCACTCCCTTCCTGGCACAGACCTTCTCCTTGTTTCTAGTATATATCTTTATAATGGGAAATCAAGAAGATCACTTACGCCAACCGTCTGCTTTCTGTGTAGAAAATCACATTTTCCCTAAATTTTACTAGTTATCCTAGTAATTACGTTCAACCCTCCTTGGTAAATTTATTCTAATCCTAAAAAGTGCACTATTGAAAATACATATACCATCAGCATTTATTTTCTAGATAGTTGTATTACTGTCAATACTAGTTAAGCTCAAGAATTTTACTTTTTCCCTACCTATTGTATGTGTTAATGAGCTTAATACTTCTCTTTTCCTCTTCTATCTATATTTAAATATGTCACATTTACTTATATTTGATCATTTTATTGTATGATTCTCTCTTACTTAATCAATTTGCTCAGCAAAATATTGAATTTCCTCCATCTCAAAATTATATTCTTTCTTATCTTACTATGAGATCCTATTATACATTCCATGTTAATTATTCCTACTTTTGGTAGTCTTATTATGCATTTACACCACATTCCAACCCTCATTTCTTCTTCCAAAATGTGTCCAACATACCTATCTTGTTAAGATACACATTTTTCATAGCATACTTTATGGATTTTGAGTGAATCTATTCACTCTTTAACATTTGGTACCTTCTATTCTTGACCTTTCATCATTACTCAGGACTGTAAATATAATAAATTTAGCATGGCTCATCCACTTTTGGGCAAAATTCCAGCATTTTTTTTAGATACATTTATTTATATCAAATACTGACATACACTTAGTCATACTAGTCAACAATAATGCTCTACTCACCTTATTCTTATAGAGAGTAGATCATATCATGTTATTAGACACATCCTGAATCAGTAAAAAATAAGGATTATCACAATTAAGTTTTACATAAGAAATAAGAATCACGTTCATATATTTTCGGGTTTATCTTTGCGATCTTCTCAAGAGATCCCCTCCATAGGTTTCTATTTAAAACTTTTGAGTTGAGTTCAATTTATTGTCTATAAAATTTATTAAATTTAGGTTCCTTGTTCTTCTACTAATAAAAACTAATTGGTATTAAAAATATTATTTTCGTCTAATCCCGACATCTGCACTCTCTATGTCTATTATAAGTGTAAAGATTCTTTTTCATGGTTTGTTGTACTATTTGGAATTCTGTTTCAAATATTTTCCACTTGATTAGACTACTCCAGTAATTTAATTCATTTATTTTCCAACCTTAAATGTTTGTAAGACACTCACAATAAGAATCTTGAATCCCACCAAAAAACAAATATGACCATTTTCCTTCAAATCGATTCTCAAGCTAGGATTCTTTAAGAGTTATGCATTAGTCCATTTAGCTACATTGATTTTGTACTATCTCAAGTAGTTCTCTTAGACATCAATTTTACAATTTTTTTCATGATATATATCACAAATTTACTATTTATTTCACATAATTTAATTAACCCATATCATGATTGTTATATCTCACCCATACTTTTCAAAGAAAATAGTTCACCACACTCTTTTATCCGATAGATTTGAACTTCAACCTCTGTTTATAGGACTAGTTTCTAATAGAAATTTGACTAACCCTCTTTACCTTTCTCTCTCGATACTTAGCTCAATGTTTATTAAAAGTTTTTTTGCCATATTTTACAACCTAAATGGAAATATACGTTTTTTAATAAACCATATCTTCCAAGGCCATGTAATTTTTTTAGTACTTCAATGAGATATTACTTAGTCTTCCAATTATGGGTGGAGATTAACCTTGAGTAAAACCTCTTTTTCTTTAATTATGTATCCAATGTTGGCTATCATCTCCAATCCTGTCCATTTTAAGCTTATTTTCCTGGATATTATATGTTAAAGCACAAGTGTTCGATGAATTTTTTTTTCATAATAAGGTGTAGCTATAAGTGGACTATCCTATCACTTCCTTTTACCCAACCTATGATCTCAAGAGGTTCTCAATAAATCTGCATCTTAGGTACCTCTTTCTCCCGATGCCAATCATAGTCCATATGTGCTTTTGCTATAGTTTAAGAGCTAGATTATTTTTCCTTTCAACCATCATCCATGATATGTTATAAGTGTTCTTTCTTACTCCATCTTATAACAGTGCCCATTAGGTCCTAGAGTTGAGCCTGGCCTCTAATACCATCTGTGAGAAACCCAACTTGCCAGATTTTGTTTTTCTACATACATGTAAACTAATGTTGAATGCTTACTTTTCCCAGCCCCTGACTGTTATAGAGATTTTTGGGCACTTCAACCCCAATCAAAAATGTCGATAAACTGAGGGATTTTGAGTCCCTAAAAGGGTTGCTTCACTACCTAAAGGAACAAGTTCAACTGATTACATCATCTCCCAGAAGTTCTCCACTGAAAACTGCTCATAAATGGTCAAAACTGGACCATACTGAAAGCTCCATGTAGAGGGTGCGATGCATATCACCTTCTCAATGAACAGGGGGCGATGCATACTGTTTTTCTCCTCTGTTGGTTGCGATGGTTGGGAATGGACAAATGGCAGGGACCAAAATGCGAGGTGGAAGATCATGGAATCTTCCAGAAGCTTCCCCTCTGACATTTGCCACTCCATTTTCGACCAGGGATGAGTAAGAGATCTTCATTCTCCAAGTGGAAGCATGAACTATCAAAGAAATGAAACTAATCAAGATCCCAAAAGATGACTCAAGTATTTGTAATCATCTATATATGGATCCCTCATCATAGAGATCCAGAGGCTGGAATTTTGTAACTTATAGAGAAGTGGTGTTGGTATTCTGGTGTACATTCACAGTGTTGGGTGATTTTTCTTTGCTTGAGGTGAAGAGGGGCTTCTTAGCTAGAGGATGATGTTGGGTCAGAGCTGCTGATGGTTGTAATCCTCTTGCTACTTTTTATCTTGATAAAGCTATTCTTGTTTCCTTCCATATTCTAGTGTACTTGTTTATATATGCTTGTATATGGTTAATGCACATCTGATCCTATATTATTTATGAACTTAGATCCTAGTTTCTTTCATAGTAGTATGTTGTTATGATTATACAGGTCCTTTTAAAGCTGAGCAGACAAAGAGCCAGCGGAGAAACTCTATCAAGAAGGAGAGGGAATCGAGCGCAAGACTCAGGTTGGCCCTCTTTGTTCTCCTCTCATCTATTTTCATAAAAGGAATCAATAGTAGACTTTGATTGTTTTTTTCTAACATAGCCACCCATCTTAGTGGGAATAGCAGCATCCATGTGGACACTATTCCGTATAACACTGACTTGTTCTCATGCATGTTCCTTCTATCTTTAATCTTCTCCAAAATGGTGGTCTTTTAATAAAGTCTTGTACATGTAATCCAATGTAATTTTAATACATCATGAAACTATTCATTTAGTTTTTCTCGGCTATCAATGGTATTACACCTTACTAGCTACTTCCTTGAAGGTGAGAGATACACTTGTTTCTTTGTTGATCTATTCATATCTGTAAATATATAAGTTACTTGTGGAGTAATACCTCTATATCAATTTTTTTAGAAAATTGTGTCTTAGTTTGTGTTTGAGAGCCTTACTCTAAAAGAATGAGATGGAAATTTCCTTCATCCTCTTTCCTTCCCAACGGAAATAGATACGGTAAGTTGATAATTACCTCCATTAACTTTTTTCTCTAAATGGTTATGCACATTACTCTTTTCTTAACACTTAATTATTTCAGGTTTTATTACTATTAACAACGTTATTTCTAATACATCGCATAACTATTACCATAGAAATATAACCAACGCCACCCTCTTAGCCAGTCTAAGGTATTTGCCAATGAATATGGGTGACCCATGCATAGTAATATCAATATCTTATAATTATTTCATGGCACACCAGTTTATGATTTCTTTTCCAATATCGAGGCATTTGTTTGATGGTCGTTGAGGTATATTGTGGTGCATCAGTCAATGGTATGTCCCCATGTCATCCTTGGAGATTAACCTCGTAATGAGATATTTCAACATATACCTCCATAACGTGGAGGACATGTAACCAACATGTAACCACCGTGGTTACATTTTGATGGTGGAAATGGAAAGTTGTGCATCAAAGGTAACGATGGTTTGATGTAACCCTAACCTCTGTAGAACCCTAAACACTTAATCCTTGCCTCCTTTTCACTATGATATTCTCCTTCCGGTGGCACATCTTTGTGCCCTCTATGCCATCCTTGGTATTTGGATTTCTCTGGATGCATACAGGTTATGAAGTCAAGTGATATTCGTAAAAATTCTCTATTCATTAGTCCAGCATTCCTACAGGTAACAATTTTTCGCAGATTGTTATATTTACTTTCTTCCTTTGTAGTTTCTATGTGAAGTGTTTTCCCTAAAAAAATTCCATTCATTTATTTTTTCATTCCAGAGTCGTTGACTATATTATTATTTCTACCTTAAGGCATAATGCTTCACTGAGATATTGTGTCCTCTACATTTCATGTAATGATCTCCACTATGAACCATTCCATTTATCTTTTTACCTTCTCCCCTGATATTAAGCCAAATTGTCATGTTTCTAATCAGGGCTTCTTCTCCTTGCATGAGCCCTTCGACTGTGAAAAAATTTGAAAGAGCGTCACTATCCACTCACTGAAACCCTTTAGAGGTTTCATCTTAGCACCCACAGTCTCTCAGGTAATATGTACATAGGCGTTTTGGTGATAGGTTAAGGGATTGTTCACGGATTACGACGATTCATTGCTCATACAATTTCTATCTAGTGTTCGACACTATTGTTTCTTATTTTAAAAGGGATCTAACCTTTCTAGTTTTAGTGTTGCATAGGTTAGACAAAGAACTCTTGGTCTCTCCGACTGTTAAATTGAAAGCTAGATTCAGCACACTCTACAACGATCTCTCTGGCATTGTGACTCTTAGCTGAAAGGACATATTTCCGCAATGGGTTTAAATAGTAACATGACATCCCCTTATTATTTTACATTCTCTTCTAATTTCTCTAGTTGGGTTTCCAGCTTTATCATTTTTTTCTGACAGTTGGGGGAAGACCCAATTCCCCCAAATCGGTAGGTATATTCTGTCTCTTTTCGTCACCTTATGGGTTTATGTCCTTCTTTAAAAATCCTAGTCCCCAATATGAATCTCATACCTTTACTATTTACACTACGCATATATTATGGGCATGCCCCCATCACACCTGTTGATTGAGCTCAACCTAATTTTTGGCATTGTTAATAATGTTTCTTCTAAGTTCCATGTGGGTACCTTAGGCACCTCCCCACATGGGTTATTCTCAATTGTGTTCTTGGTGACACTCAGAGTCAGGGTATTAAAGTCTGTGTTGAAGGATGCACTAGAAGAGAGTTTATAGTTCAAATGTACCGCGTGGTTTTGTTCTTGTGTGTAGTATTTTGTGTGAAGATATAAGAATTGCGTAGCTTATTTTCTATGGATTGCAACCTTGATTTACATATAGGGCATGCAACCTTGATGTGCAACCTAGTTATGATTTTGGCTATTTCTTCCCAAAAATCATATTCTTATTTTTAATGTAGCCCTCCTGAAGATCTACTATGATATATTTATTTTCCATTTATTCTTCAAGGTTGTTCTACACTTTAGTGTGTAGTGATGCATCATGGACTCATTGTCTTCGTTTATCCATGGTAAAACATTTTTTATATTTTATTGCATATTCAAAATGGTTCTTCTGACTCATTTTTTATTCAACATCTCATTGCCTTCTGCCAATTATGATTTCGTTACACTAATATTCTTGGTTCAGTCGTCCCAAAATATTTGTAAATAAGACTTGTGCTTCTAAGTTTGTGAGTATTATTTCTTACTATAATTATTTCTAGTACATGAGTCTAATATAGATAGTAAAACATGGATATCTTTGTTGAATATGCTCTTAATATGTCCTTCTTCAAAAGGGACACATCAACTCCATAAAATTGAATTGTTGTGAGTGTATAGTTTCTGCAGTGGATTGTATCCCATAAGTAGTTAATTTTTTATTATATTTTGATTCCCATGACTTACATAAGAACTTGTTCCTACCTAGAATTTTTTTGTTATTTGGGTCTCTTCTTATTTTCTAGCAACGAATCTTCTGCCAATTTATACATCTTTACCAGTCCTTCAACATGTTGTAGATTATCAAGGTTCCCAACTGGATGGAGAATCAACTATTATTAACTCGTTAACAACTTCATGTATTTATTCTGTTTACGATGCATATTAAAATAAATGCTCTGGTGTTTTCAACTTAGGTGGTTATTCCTAAGTTAGCCTTCAATTTGGGTTTATGACTTTTGCATAGTAGTTGATGTAACTACATAATTCCCTCAACTAGTTAATCTCTTTACTTTTCCTTAGATTTTGGTAAATGTATAAGTATGTTTCATTTTCCTTCTACTCATCATAAAACTATCGAAATTATTATTTCCATCCCATTTTTGTTATGTGTGATTGTAGCCTGGTTCTTGTCATAAGGATGGATCCTACCCCACCCATCGAGAACATAATCTCAATAGAGGGATTGATTAAGAGTTACAGAGTCAATCCCTTGTTATACTCATTCCATAATCATTTTACTCTAGGTAATAGATTTCATGCATGGAAGAGGTTTCCTCGGCATACCTATTTTCCATAGTATGCTCGATTCTACTATACAAATAGACACCATAGGCACTAAAATAAATAATTGGTGACATGAGAAGTCACTCAATAAGTGGGTAGGGATTAAACGTTCCCATTCATACATCCAGGTTTCTTAATTTCTACATCATCTATTGGAGACCAAGTTTCTTATAATTTATTCAAATGCAACCATAAGAATTTGTCTACTTATTACAAAATAAAAGTTTCACGACAATTTTCTGATAGGCATCCTACCTTCTTGTTTCCTATTACACTCTTTCTTCTGGTCACACTCACCTTTATGTTGACTATATACACATAGGACCATACTAGCAGAATCATTACTAACTGATTCAATTCAGCATTCATGTTTTTTTATTGGATATTCAAAATAACTATGTTAGTAACAATTAGAAACCAAAAACATATAATTTCACACATATTTAGAGCATACAAAATCCTTATTTTAACAATAAAGGGAATTTCTAATTGTGAATATACCGAAATCCAACTGGGAAAACACCTTTCCACCCAACCTTGAAACTAAACATTAAGTTCCCCCCCGGTCCAAGATGCACTTGCCTCCAATCGATCGCTTTGTTGACCTCTTTAGTAGGTATTTAATACCTCTCCTTCATGATAAAGTTTTCGTTAGGGACATCCCGCTTTTGTGGACTTTTTTTGCACTTGCCTAGGCTTTTCCATTAAAGTTTGTCTTTCTCTCCCATGGTGCCTTTAGGGTTTTCTAACGGTAGCATCTTTCTCGAGCTACGAAAGTTAATCGATCTTTCTCTTCCATCCATTAAGATTATCTAGAAATTTTATCATGAACAAATTATCCAATCTCATTTACTTATGATATATATATATATATATTGGCAGGAATCTCACTTCTAGATGTTTCATTCCAAAATGATTCTGACCCCTTCTGCTTATCTTTTTTATTCTAATTATTTATTTACATAACGTATCCATTTCCTGATTAATTTGATTTGATTTCATCTCAAAGGGATATTACATCAAATTTATATATAAATACTAATTATTTTTTATTTTTTTTTATTTTAATGTTGATCCAGTCAACATAACTTAATATACATTACATTATAATTATTAGATATGGAATTTTGAATCTAGGTTGGTATAATTTCTTCTTTAAATAGGCTATATTCCATATGAATATAACATATAAATCCACTGGTAACATGACCAATTCAAGTTTACCTTATTATTTTTGTTTAAAGTTAATTTTATTTTAAGATTTTTTTTTTGTTTTTTTGTTTTTTTTTACTAGTAAAAATCATGTGTTGTTATTTTTATTTTATTTTGATTAAAAGACATTACATTACAACATAATGGAGTGGAACAATGATAATAATTAATTATAATTATAACTATTTTTTTTTTTTATGTAATTTGACCAAGTCAAAATGTTAAACGACTATTTCTTACACACTAGGCTCAAAATATCTATCATATCGGTTGAATCACAACCTCTCAAAACGATAATTTGTTAACCATTTTTTACTAGTAAATTCAAAATAATTTATTAAGAAGATTTTCATCATAAATCACATGTAGAAAACCTTTGTCGATGCGTTTTGAACCAACTAGTGTGATTCATTATCAAGGACCACAGTAGTTGGCTCGCATCGATAAATGTTTTCTACATGTGATTTACGCTGAAAATCTTCTTAATATATGTTATGGATCGCAGAAGCCTCAAAATGATTTATTCCATATGTTTTTTCAACGAAAAATTTATGAGGTTGTTTTCGCAATTTTTACCAAGTAGAGTATGTCTCCAATGATTTCAACCTCTACTCTTGAGCTCAAATCCTTCCACGAATAATTTATTTAATAGCATAATATGATAATGATTTTTTTAATTAAATTATTAATAAAGTAATACTTCTTATTCCCTAATATATTATCTATTATAATATTAAATTGATTTTGTAATTGAATAATTATTTAATTTTTTTACTGAATAATTTTTTTATAATCCATTAACTGTATTTTTACTTATAAATGAAAATTATAACTTTTTGATTGGTATTGTTTGTTATTTTTAATGCTTTCTTGATTTTGGATCATCTCAACTCTAAATCTATTAAATTGAGAGATGGATCAAATTTCTTTTCACATTAAAAGGCATTTTACATTTCAAGATATTAGATTCATTTATCTAGACTCTTAATAGATCTGGATGTACCATGGATCTAGGTTTGTTTAATTTCCTCCTTTTAGATAGGCTATATTTCACATCTATGAGATAAAAAAGAATTCATAACTTGACCAAATTAAATGCATGTTAACTATCCAACAAAAAAAAAGGAGTTTTTTAACGAGGCCGAGGAATTGCTCGGACATTCAAAAGTGCTCAGAATTCGGGCAAAAAAAATTCAAAAAATCTTGTAGATGCAGTCTTTCACTCATGTTTTTGATGGTGGAAATGGATTCAGCACCAGCAAAAATGTCTTGGACACCTAAAATTTTCAAGTTTAACAACTATAACTGGGATTTAGAAATGTCCTTGCCAGATTTTCTTCAAATATCACCAGAATTTCCATCACTTTATGAGTAACTCCTCCGCCTCATTAGACTATGCGAAAAAAATAATATATATTTAACAATAAACTAAAATTTTTATTTCTATTATTTTAATTGAATGTTACTTTTTATTTTAACATAAGATTATTTTTATTCTATTTTAATCAGCTAAAAATATTTATAGGACATCAAAACCTTATCCCTTTGTCAAGGATTAATAAGAGTTACATTTCAACCCTAAATTCAATTTCTTGTCCTCATTTTTAAATACGGGACACGAAGAGTGAAATTTAAACACTAAAATCAAATTGTTGTCCTTGTTTAAGGGTTAGAGTTTGGTGTGATGGCAATGATAGAAGGAAGCTCAAGCTCTGAGATACCCGAAGCATTGAAAGAGGAGATATTGAAAAGGTTGCCACTTGAATGTCTGTGTAGATGTCGTAGTGTTTGTCAACAATGGAATACCCTTTTTATGTCAACCTCATTCGTAACTACTCTATGGGCCAATTTCCCTTCAAATAAGAAGCCAATTTCCCTTCAAATAAGAAGCCATGCTTGGTTTTGTGTGGCATGAACAGTCTATACCCTCAAAATCATTGTTGGACATACTGTTTTTCTACAAGGATGCCTAGTTTTGAGGCTTATTGCCATGGATCAGCTACAGGTCTGCTATTGGTCAACATTTTGTACCATGATCCTAACAAACTAAAGTGGTTAACGCTTAACCCAGTTGTTTGCAATCATGTCACAGGAACATCATTAGCGCTTCCCTCATCGCCATGTAATTGACGGAGTTACAAAAGCATCATGGCAGTGGATTTTGATGGTAATCGACAGACTTACAAAATGGTTGTAGTCAGCGATGTATTTAGTCGAAGGGACAAACATGTAGCTCCTCCACAAAATGTTGAAATCTACGATTCGGCCAAGAAATCTTGGACTGTGGCGAGGTGCATTCATGAGAATGTTTCCATAACAGGGGTTAGGATGGTTTTCAGTAAAGAATACTTCTATTGTAAGGCCACCCACTCTTCCCGAAAGCATGACATTGTGGGGAGGCGGAGCATTGTTGGTGTGAGCCTGCAAAACAAGAGTTAAAAGCGTGAATTGAAATGTGTTTTTGAAAATGATATGAACCAAAAAAAAAATTACAAGCAGCAAGAAAAATGCTCTCTTTGTTAACTGTTTTATAGAGGCAGTAGGAAAAATGTTGTGTATGTTAACTGTAATTCCTTAATATAGGAACTTTTTTTTGTTTGAGAAACAAATCATTTGGATTTGGATCCAATATCTTGATGGATAGATTTGTTTATTCAATTGTTAAACTTAACAGTTCAAAATTTTCATATTATTGATGATGTTTATTTAATTTCTAAAATCATTAATTTTATAAATAAATTCAATAAATAAATATATAATTATATGTAGTGAGAGAGATATAAGCAGTTCCAATTAACCTCCTTCTATCAAGCTTGGAGTTAATATTCCATGCCTTCAATTCAATGCTTAAATTAAATAGATGAGAGGAAAAGGCGTTAAAAGATCACCTGAACTTGGTTGAATGTGTTGCAGAGACTGTGTCAGTTGACCAATGCCTTGTAGAAAAGTCTTGATCCATTCTTTTGTCATTGAAACTTCACTGAGGATTCACAGAGTTTAATTTCTAAGAAGAGTTTCTCTTAGCCAAATGTTATGCATATAGACAACCATGTTAATATCAGTCACAAATAATGTGGCGTGAATGAACCGCCTTCTATAGGGTTGAATGATCAATTGCAGAGGTAAAGATAAGCTACGACAAATCATTCTTAATGGATTCTCTAATCCTCAAAAACTCCGCAGTAAGTCTCAAACAGTATCTGTGTTCTATTTATAAAAATTTTACTTTGTACCAAAACATTATTCTATTCCATAATTAAATATGAGATTGACATGATTTATTTATTGTTCGAACAGTGGTACTAGTGATTCTTTATTTTATTTTTAGGAAAATATTATTGGGGACCATGGAAATATCTAGGAAATTTGTTTTTTTAATTAATTCGTAAGGGGCGATTCTCTCTGAAAACAACTCTCCTCGCACAATATGTGTACATTCTTGTATCCTTGATTTAAATGTTGACAATTAAAATAGTTTGAACAATCGGATTCATTCGATCGATATTAAATTAGATAACTCTGAACTTGCCACGTAGAATAAGGCAGGTGGCATATTCGTCATACCACCAAATGGTTTCGGCCACTATGATGGCCTGGTATGGCGCCTGAGTATTCCAACTTACCATAAGATGGGTTTGGCCACTCTGATAGCCTGGTATGGTGCACGTGTTTTCACAGAAGTAGTGTCTTCAATCCACCATATGGGTCGGATACCTCTCTGTCCCAAAGCTCAGCCAATGGAAGCAGCCAAATCTCTACCCATGGAAGCGGCCTTTCCAAACCAACTAAGCCTTACTGAGGTGTGAGGTAGCACCACTAGGGTAAATGGGTTGCATCTATCATGTTACCCAGAAACAAAACCAGGTTATGGCTTGAGACTTTTGATACTGCACAGGAGGAAGCCATGGCTTATGACAAGGTTCTTTATAGGCTGAGGGGGTTGAGGGGTGAGTATGTTTCTTACAGGCTAAGGGTGCTCAGGGGTGACTATGTCAGGCTCAATTTTCCTCACCTTAAACATTATGCCAAGCTACAAGAAATTTTCCAGAACTTGAAACAATGTTTAGAAAGCATGTCTAAGACTGAAGAATCAGAAGAAATTTCATGTGCATACACTACAAGCTTCCCTTCTAATCTTCCCCAAAACCATCAATCGCATTTCCAGCGCATGAGTTAGGATAGCTAACAAATGAGGCAAACCAATGATGCAAGTACATATCCTCCAGGTTGAATTTTACAAGCATACAAATTCCATGGACTCATACAATATGAGGTTGAAGCTGAAAATTCAAGATTCTAGCATGGAAATTATAGGACTTATAGTGGGTCACAAAGAGCTTTGAGACATGTAGCCAAAATCCATAAAGGCAATGCAAAGCACTAAAATTCTAAAAGTTGCAAGAGCAGGTCGTGGAGAGCTGTAGAGCCAAGCCAACTATAAAAGATCAAAATACCCAAGAAATCTAGAGGGTAACGCATTTGCAAAAGGGCCAAGGAGCTACAAGACTAGGTTGTGAATACCCTTCGACACGGACTTGCAACTAGTGACTCACTTTTATGGGAGCAAGAATTGCAACTCATTTGTGTGGGATTTTATTGGGTCTACAATAATGAACATTTAACAATATTTTGAAAACATTCACCTAAGGCACGAATTAGTTCAAGACAAAGAGTGAGGATCATATGTTTGAGAATCGTGAAGACGATTTCTTTTCATCGTCGTAAACAGGGTAGTGTGTTTTCAAACTCACATCTATCAATCTTTGGTTTTCAAAAAATGTATTTTAAGTTCCTTCCATTTATGTAGAGGTACGAGAAGCAAGTTACCAGGTTGTTGTAAAACTATTTTTTGTAGATCCGAACGTATCAGAGCGAGGTTTCCATCTTGGGACCTGTGAGTGATGGGTCCACCACGCTTTAGCTGTGCCACTTTAATAACTAGTTTTACATTGATGTTCACTCAGTTCAGTTACAAATAGAAACATTCAATGCCCAACTAGCCTAATCTCCTTCCCTAGCCAACCTAACCTAGTTAAAACGAGCTTGAACGTGGGTTTTACGACTGAATGTCCTTTCTAGATCTCCCACACATCAAACTCCATAAGTCCTTTAACCTCCCATGATCAGGCCTCAAACATTCCCGATCGTATTTACTACTTCATGCATGCATCCTGCCAAATGGGTGCTCTACTTCCATCAGAAATTTCAACTGCATATGAGAATTTAGGGTCTCTTGGGTCGCTATGGGATGTAGATATGAAGAATAATGATGTTGTCTATCAAGTCCAGAATTTTGGGTTGTTAAATGCTCATGTGCAAGACGTGTTTGAGGACTTTGCATGTAGCTTGTCTTCTCCTTCCAATGGAGATGCGATGTTGGAAGGTTTGGATGCCTGGAACAACTTAAGAATTCTAGAGGTCCCGAAATTCTGAAGTCTTGTATTCTTCCTCATAATTTTTCCCCAACATACTATCAAATGGCTTAGACCACTCTGATGGCCTGATATGGCTCTCGATTTATTTTCAAGGGTGGCTGCTTAGAGGTTAAGGGGTGACTATAGGCTAAGCTGTGACTATGTGAGGCTCAATTCTCCTCATCTTAAACACCATTTGGAAGTGAATTCCTTCGCCCCAGAACTGGTAATTTTTTGCTGCCATTTTTTTGTTGATGAAAGTTTCTACTTCATTCTTACAGTTTTGATTTGAAGGATAATTCAAGCAGTTATGAGATAAGGGGAAAATAAGGGAATCAATATGCTATCTATCTTAAAACAAGTTCTTCTTCCAATACATATGATAGGCGCCCTTTTAAAACTTTGGATCTGAACATGGAAGAATCCTTGAACATACTATATTTAAGGTTATAAACATTTTCTTGAATTTTAAATGGAAATATGTACCTAAAAAATATGTTTGTATATGTAAAAAATATATAGTCAAATCAAACAAGAACACATCGATGAGTTGTACAATATAAGGTATGTTGTTTTCATACAATTGAGTTAGTCATGTTTCTTTGATATCCAAGGGATCTTGATCTACCCACTAATTGATATTATATTCATATAAGTAACATGTTACATAACATACATGCCACATGAGTATAGATCATCATATATGCCAAAAGATCATCATATATGCCAAAAAAAGCACTGTCAAAAGGGATTTGCATTTTCTTGGAATTGTTTTTCATATAGCTATTAGCCAGGGGTGTCAGCATCTCTGAGTGTTGCTTGCAAGCTTTTCAGAAAAATAAATGTATGGAAAAATGTGTGCTGTAGCCATATTTCTAATGGGCTAAACCCCCTAAGTTTCTGATGGTACATAGAGTGTTCTGCCACTACCATTAAATCAAGTTAATAAAGGTTCAATTGATTTAAGGTTATGGTTGGCGACTTTTGATAGTACAAAGAAAGTGGCCTTGGATTACGAAAAGGATGCTTATAGGCCAAGGGATGACTACAAGCTAAGAGGTGACTATGCCAGGCTCAATTTTCCTCACCTTAAACACCATTTGGAAGCGAATTACTTTGCCCCTTAGACTAGTAATTATGTGTTTCCATTTGTCTGTTGATGAAAGTTTCCACTTCCTTCTTGCCCAATTTGGAACTTCTTTGTATTTGAATTTTGGGCATGTACTTATCCATTTTATCCAATATGTGTTCTTCAAAAATGATATATTACATATTCAAAACTGTATATCAACAATCATATCCCTTTAAATGCTTGAGATGACGTTGTGGTATTTTGAATATGCCAGTTTTAATGCAATCACCTTTATGGCTATTAAGGAAAGTGTCTCTCGTCTTCTCCTTCTTGAGGTCTTTATGGGTTATGGTATGCTACGACCTACTCTTGAGGGAAATACATAAAAAAAAAAAAAAAATAAATCTTCTTGGAGGAAACTACTAATTTTCCACTTGAGAGACATTGGGGCTTATAGAAAATGTTGGGAATATAAATGATGCTCCTGTAAGTTGTAAGAACTTTCCTTGTATTCACTCTCATTGTTCTTAATAATTTGTTTATCATATGATTTTTATCCTTTCCGTTATTGAAAGGGCAAGGATAATATCTCTCAATATTACTTTTACCATGTCACTGTTATTTATATAGTTTGCATAAGCATAGATTTTGTAAGTAATATAGAAAAAAGAAAGTAAATCATGGAGTGAAGTTTCTGTTTGATATGTGTTACTTCTCATCCATACTAGTTGTCATGATTTTGATTTGAAATACATTACACTTAACTGCTTCATTGGATGACTTTATAAACGCCCGTAAATCATAATGACAACATTTTGGACATAGCTTTTGATCAAATCCTCAAAATAACGAGGCTTACAGGGACTGTGATATCACCATTTATTATTTTATTTCCAACGAATAATGAGATCATTCTGTAATGAAACTATTTTATCAAAAAAAGGAATTGATATGTAATCTGGCCATAAAGGCCTCTTTGTTAAATTATTAGATATAATATGAGGAAAAGATTTAGGCCTTGTAACTTGGTTAGTCTCAAGAGGGGATTTTAGGTTGTAGTCTTCACATAGATACTTGTCAAATTTTTAGGTCGACTCTTACCATACAAACTTTGGTGCTTAATTTTCCTTCATTAAATCATCAATCCAAGTCTCCACAGATTCTCTTTTTGTGAAATTTCGTTCACTTAAGGCATCCCTTCAAGTATTGTCATAGCTTTCCTTTGCTGAAATTGCTTCATTATATGCCATTGTTCCCTTGCTTGTGGACTAGGATGTATGCAAATGTTCATATATATAAATAAAGAACTTGATCCTACCTTGGTTTCATTATAATAACCATACGACAATGTTCCTCATGAAATTCCCCAAATGAATTAGATAACTGTGTTATAATCAATCGAAAAACTCTACTTATCATTTTAGGTTTCTTTGGAGGTGCTTCACCTTCCTGGTTTTGTCCGTCTGTTGATTTAGTAGGTTGGGCAGATATAGAGCATGCCTTTCAATGTCATTGTGGCTTTGAGCTCTCTAACAGATAGAATTTGCATATTCAGGTGAAATGAATTTACTTGGTCTCTAAAGTAGTGATAAACCTCACATGCATTTGCATGAGAAAGGGGATGTAATGGATTATGGGTTCAAGTTTGACAATTCAAATCGTGTAACACATGCTTTAACTTCTTCTAGCAACAAGAATTTGAACAATGACATTCTTTCTAACAAGCCTCTCCTGTTGCCAACAATAGGAAACAAATTGAAAATAAATTAGACATACATGGTCTGACTTACTGATCATTTGGTGTTGCCCATGGTAGGAAATAGATTGAAAATAAATTAGACATACATGGTCTAACTTACTGATGATTTGGTTTTTGAAGCAGTTGTAACGCTACCATATAGCATTGGTAAAAAAATATCATTTCATATTTAAAAATAATAATAATAAACAACTCTACCTGGTCAAACTATATATATGTGTAGTTTAAGCAATAGTTTTGGGTGTGCAGAAGATAGAAATACTATAATTAAGTATGTATATTTTGGAATTGGAAGGGAGGTTTCAAATTTAATGGTGGGTATGTATTTCATAGTTATCATCCTTTTTAATCTTCATCTTTCAATGCTAAATTTGTTGGAAAATTAAAAACATGAATAGTTTTCCTACCTAAATTGTGTGCATTTACATAAATTTCACATAAATTTTGGTGGAGGCTAATTTTGATAAATTTGTATATTTACTTTTTTGCTCCCACTTAAATTTATTCATTTTTACTTCATACATCCAGGTTTCTTAATTGCTACATCATCTACTTGAGACCAACTCTCTTATAATTTATTCAAATGCAACCATAGGAATTTATCTACTTATTACAAAATAAAAGTGTGACTAAAATTTTATGATAGGCATCTTTCCTTCTTGTTTCCTATTACACTATTTCTTTTGGTCAAACTCACGTTTTTGTTAACTATATACACATTAGACAATACTGGGAGAATCATTACTAACTGATTCAATTCACCATTCATGTTTTTATTGGATATTTAGAATAACTATATTAGTAACAATTAAAAACCAAAAGCATATAATTTCACTCATATTTAGAACATACAAAATCCTTATTTTAACAACAAAGAGAATTTCTAATCGTGAATAGACCGAAATCTAACTGGGAAAACACCTTTCCACCCAACCTCGAAACTAAACCTCAAGTTCCCCCTTGTCACGCCCCTACACTTGCGGTAGTCTTTCAACCACTTATAGCAAGGTATGGCACCACCAAACACTTTCTTTTCACCAATACTAACGTTCATGGACTATGCCTTAACATTCGATACTTCACCAAGTATTATTATTAGCATTTATATTAATGACAACCTATACACATTCATTATCCACAACAATTATACATAAATACCACAATTGCAATAGTATAAAGGGAGGGGAAACTCCCTGAACACGAGTCTGCCCAATTTCAATATATTTTCAACTTTTACAATTTTACAAGTATACCTTGGAAAGCACAAGTTTCATACTTAGCCAAAATTTTGATTTCGTGTCTTGCCGATGAGTTGCCCACCTCGTGCATGCCTTGCATGGTTGTCACTCTCAAATTCACCACATAGCCAAATTTTCCACCTAGCAACACACTCGTGTAGCCTCACACGAAACTCCAACTGCGGGTAGGTGCCTTCATTT
>APFE031384333.1:3147-34672 GCA_000404065.3 Pinus taeda | reverse complement strand
AATAGGCCTTTTCATACCAGCATAAGGAATCTGTTGCTGGTAACCTTGATAGAGGTAAGTTTGTTGGGCAAATTCAGTGTAAGGTGGTTGTTGGGCACAAGGATAAATTTGCTGTTGACCAAACCCAGCATAGGCTTGTTGACCAGGACCTGGGTAAACTTGCTGTCAACCAAACCTAGCATAGGCTTGCTGGCCAAGTCCAGGATAAGTTTGGTATTGTTGGAATTGTTGTTGTTGATATTGTGGCTACCATGGTTATTGATTGTTATGAAACCAGCGCACAAAAAGATAGAAAAGATAGATCAACGCCTTAGAATTCAGCCTCTTCGAGGGGGCAACCTCCTTTACATTACATAAATGAACAATTCTTGGATGATTCAAATGAAAAAAATAACAATAGAGGGATTCTATGGGGCAGAGTAATAACAATATGGGGACAATAGGGGCAGAACAATATTAATAAGGGATAAAACTACAATAATAATGGGGTAATCACTAGTATTATAGGGACCTAACATTGATTTAACGGTTGTTTCCCACCAATGTAAGTTTTACTAGGTTGTGAATAAATTAAACCAATATAAGTCCGAGTAATTCTAGTAAATGGTAAACTAGCCTGAGGTTGTTGGATTCTAGGAACAAACAGTTGTTGTAAAACGAACTGAGAATACTGAACCTGTAAACATGAAACTTGGGGGTCAGAGGTTGAAGGACCAGCTTGCAAAGGTTGAGATACAACTAACTGAGCTTGCGACTATGGTAAATTTGTAATGACAGGCGCAATAGGTATGGATGAAATAGATTGCATTGGTTGTGATGGACACACAAGCATTGGTTGAATGGGCATTGTAGGTTTCCACTAACAAACATTCATTCTAGGCTCACCTAAAGATGACGACATACTGCCATATGGTTGCCCCCCAGAAAATGGAGGATAAGGAGATTGTGCATATTGTTCTCCATATGGAGGTAATCCAATGTAAAGTGGATACATTAGACGGTAACCAGATGGACCAGCTTGATATTGACTTGATTGATCACATTGTTGAGTACCCGTAAGTGAAGAACCAGGTAAAATTCCTATGGACGACATGGGTGAAGATCATGGACTAGAAGCAACACCTAAGTGAGTTCCAGATAAATATTGGTAACCTAGTGGGACGGACGAAACACCATACAAATGTGACACAAGTGTTTTGGTAAACATTGAAGAAGTAGCGACAGAGGATTCTGCTGCAGCTGTAATAGATGGTACAGTCTGCGATGTTGATTCAGCCATAGTCAAATGACCCAATAAATGTCCTAATGAATCGATCGAAGTCTGAAAATAAATAATATCAAAAGGAGCAGTAAAATGAGGAGTATGAAGATAAAGATAAAGCCCAGGTCCAAAGCGAGTTGGAGTTCTTGGTGTTTCTTCTTCAGGTTCCTCCTCAATTGAAATCAAACCAAGTGGAAGGATTTCACCATCAGGTTCATAATAGATTTTGGTATTTGACTCTGCAGTAAAGGGGAAGTATCAACAGTTACAGATGTTTGAGGATAAACCGGTCGATCGTCTTCCAGTACAGGAACAAATTCTGATTGTTCAACTTCAAGATCCAAGTGTTATGGTAAAAGAATAATACGTTCGGGTTAAGCTTCTTGAACAAATTCTGGTTTAGAAGTAACTTTTGATTGAACTGTGATAGGTTCAGGATCAACTTCTGGTTGAATAGATTCAGGTTCAGAAGTAATTTCTTGTTGAACAACTTTGGGTTGATAATCAACTTCTTGTTGGAAAACTTGGGTTTCCGTTTCACTAAGTTCAATTTTAGTGTCCTCAGGTAATTGTAAAGATTCCACTTCAGTAACAGATGTACCAGTAATTGTAGGATTAACTAGAGTCACAGTACTTACTGGTATAGGTTATTATGGGAATTCAGATGAAGAACAAGAAGTTTGTGATGTACTAGATTTAGTTAAACAAGATCACTTTTGTCGGCTAGGTGTAGCTTTAGGGGGTAAAGGCGGTTTACTCACTGTTCTCCATGAATGACGTGGTAAAGGTTGATGTTCCTCTGCGATTGTTGATTGATTTTATTACAAAAATAAATAAGCAAAAAGAGGGTAATTTACGCAAAAGGATTACCAAGCAACTGTGAACTGCAATACACTGCCTCAATAAACTAACGACATAACATACATGCAAGAAATATCCATGAATGCTGTGTTGGGTGTATCACTGTGTACAAGGCGGCCGACTCGGTTACCTAAGGATGGATAGAAACATAATTTAGTCCTCCTATATATACCTGAAAGTATGTGGAGGCCCAATTTGTGTTAGTGCTGCCTAATGCGAAACCGCACAATGAGAGAATTCCTTTATGCTTTTCGTACTATAACACTGCCATATATACCCGAAGGTATGTGGACGAGCTACGATATAATTATGTACGTGGAATGAGGTATCACACTCGGAATGTATCGCAGGCAATTAACGATAACTGCTATGTTTTACGATGTCAGAACACGTCTCTAGCCTAGAACCTCTAAATTTTATTCGTTAGGTGACAATGCTCCATTAGGTTAATTGAGATAACTTTTAAGTTGTACTTGTTTAAGAATTTGTCTTTTAGGTTCACGGTGTGATGTCTTTGAATTCCCTAGAATGCAACTATGATGTGAAATATTCTTTTCATTTGATTTGAACAATGAAAACCTTAATTACAAGGGATAGAGAAATCAGAATGTTTGATCAAAAAGCAAAGAGCACATCTAATGCAACTTTCCCTATATTATTCCTACAAGCACAGACAAACCTCTAAATGCATAATGCAAGTTTTTATTTTCATTTCCCTGAATGTTTAGATGAACAAAAGGAAACTAAATTCATGTACAATCAATCAATCCTTTTCACAAGAAACGAATACTTTACGACAATTCCTTTTTAAAGAAATGAAGACTTGACGACACTTCCTTTTCAGAAAAGATTAATCAACTATAAGATAACTTTGAAAATGAATTGATAATGATAAAGAAATCATTTAAGAAAAACTAAACAATCAAGGCCAAAGTAGGGCTAGGAGGAGAAATACAACTTGATTTCAGAACCATAAGAAACAATGATCTTTCAGCAAGCAACAACATAAGCAACTTTGGAAAAATCAAATGAAAGGTGAGTTTTTTAGCCTAAGAGGTATCAGCGTAGGCCAGAGTGGGAGACAGTGCATTGCAGTGCACTATCTCTAAGATAGGGGCTACTCTACAGCGCACTGTGTCAAGACCAACACTGCGCTGGTGTGAGAGTGTCAAATCAAGAGACATTCAAGCACAATTTTTTACTAAAAACACTTCAAAAAGACTGAAATAGGATCAATAAAGTTAAGAAAAGTCTACTAGGGTGTAATATGATGAGGATAAGCCACCAGGAAAAATAGTCGTTCCCCAGTATGGTCGCCAATTTGGTATATGGAATTTGCATCTACAGATAAACACATTTTCCCTAGGTGGGTAGCTACACCTAGAACAACAGAAAGAAAGTAGTTTAACCTTTTCTTATAGTACATAAATGAAATGAAGGAACTTATTTGTAGTCTTTCACTTCCCCCTATCCCCTTTGAATCACTCTTGTCACTCCCACTTGAACTAAACCCGCTCAATTGGTACCTGTATCAAGAGAAAAAGAAACAAAAAACGATTAAAGCATACATGATCTATCTACTATAATCCAATGGAATCAAAGACATTGAAACACATAATCATCATAGATATGAACAATAATATGAGAAAAGGAATAAACTCTTTATTAATGTAGAAGGAAGAGTATCACCCAATACAGTTCAATCTTGTGCCATTCATCTAGCTTTAGTCCAACCCTCGCCACATCAAAAGCACACCAATCCAACAGCATAACATTGCTTGACATGAACTCAATTCTCAAACCAACGTAATTTCCTTGCAAACTTTAGATTCTAGTCCCCTGATCACCATGATGAGTGCTCAATTTATAGGAAATGGAGGTGGTTTTGTCATAAATGAGGGTATTGAATGGCCTTCCAAACTTGGAGTTAGTTTCCATGGAGCAAAGGATGACAGGATAGGAGGTTAATGGATCCTTACCCTATCCAATTTCGAGCTCATAGGAGGAGATATGATATGGAATCCTTCTAGAATCATCTAGAATCAAGGAATATTCCCAGAACCCTATGAAAATTACACTCAATATCTCCTAGCGTAGGTCAAAGAGGGCCTAAGTGCACTGTAGTGTAGGCCTGAATAGGCCTGCCTACTCTACAACGCAATTACCCCTGACCAAGGTTACACTGGTGTCCCAAGGAGGCATTTTAGCAAGGCTTTAGGCCTGGAAACTTTCATGGAAGGAAGTATTTAATGTGATGACTTGTCTAGGGAATGTAACAACTGAATTAGGGTTTGATGAGCCCTAATTGTACTAATCTAAATGTCGGGAGTGATGTGCCCAAATAAACCTGTAACAAGGGACCCCATCCCAACAGCCCCCCAACACAAATTGGGTGACTAGCCCTCGAGTCACTCAGCTGGTGCCTCTATATTGTTGCGGAGGTCACTAAAATCCATTTACAACAATGCTATGTTAGCAGAACCCTATACCGTGGCTTGTTGCACTTCCTCTGCCAGCTTTTCTGTAGTCGACCCCTCCATCACGAGGCACATCATGCTTTGATTCTACTAGAGTGTCTTCAACTTTTCCTGGACGGACATAGTAAGCTAACTTGCTTCCTCTGTCCATGGCTGTATTCTAGCCTTTAAAACAGATATTTTAGGGAGCTTAAGTGAACAAATAGACTCCCTTAAAATAAAAAACAAGAAAAATTTCTAAAATGTTGCATTATCTATCTTCTATCCCAAATGTAAGAAGAAACATGGTCTGAGAGAATGTCCCTTAGACTCAAAAGCCATAGAAACCTGTGTCATGTGTGCAGATAATCATGATACAAAGGAATGTCCATCCTTACTAGGTCTCAAGGTTGTATTCAATGATGAAGGAATCTTAAAACCAATAGACCCTCTCTACTTTTTAGCTAAGAGACCCTGGAAAAACCCCCAACCAAATCAAACACAAGGATTTAGACCACAACAATTTGCCCAATCTTCACAAAGTAATTGGAATTCAGCCTGGCAGCCTTGGGCTCTGCCGCAATCACAACCTTGGAATCAAGGATGGAAAAATCCTTATGGATCCTATGCTCAATATCAACAATACTCACCATACTACATTCCACCACAATTCTTAACCTTGTCTAATCAAATTCCTCAAACCAATCAATTGCCACAAATCCCAGTACAGAGTCAAAACCCACAACTTTCCCTACCACTTCCACGAAAATCAAATCAACTACTCGCTCAACCACTTCCAAATCCTAATAATAAAGTACCACAACAACCAATATACAACATGGAGGGTAAAAATCCTCAAACTTATGTAATAACCCCACTAGACCTAAACAATGTTCAATTAAGGTCTGGAAGGGTATTGCCAAAAAAAATCATGTTTTCATTCAAAAAACAAAATAAGATCTTCAAAAACATAAGAATCAATCAGAAGAAGGAGAGACCTCTCTCCCTCAAAAAGAAACCAGACAAACAAAAGAAATTCCAATAAATGCTCCCATCATAGAACAAACTTCAATATCAGATAAACCACCTTTCCCAGAAAGGTTGAAAATCGATGGAGTAGAGAAACAAATTATCTTGCTTGATTACAATATGATGGATGAATTGAGAAATGCTTGTATTAAGATTCCTTTATTGCAAGCCATAAAAGAAATACCAATTTTTGCAGAAACAATTAAGGAATTAAGTACACAACGATCAGGGAGGAGAAGAAAATATATAAAAAGAATTCAGTTAGTCGGAAAATTGCAGACATTATGATGGGGAAGATGACAATCCAAAAATATCTAGACCCAAGAAGCCCCATTGTAAAAATTCACATCAATGGAATTGAAATACCAAACGCACTGATTGACCTAGGGATAGCCATAAACATAATGAGCAAACAAGTTATGGACACACTTAGGCTTCCTAATCTTCAATACACACCAACTTTGTTGCAATTAGTAGATAGATCTGTTATTAAATCATATGGTGTGTTAGAGGATGTCTGTGCAACCTTAGATTCTTGGGAATATCCTATTGATTTCATGGCCTTAACACCCAAGAACAATCTAGGAGGACATCCCTTAATTCTAGGAAGATCTTGGTTGGCTACAGCGTATGCTTTCATCGACTGTAGGTTAGGTGATATGTTTATCTCAGATGAAAATTATACAAAGAAATTTACATTATATCCCCCTGCAAGAACAACAATAGATACATAAACTGAAGAATGGGTAGAATATGGAGAAGACATACAACCTATTTTTGTCACTGAACAAGTAGAAGAGGAAGACAAACTTTTAAATCTGCTAGAAAATAATGAATCCTCCTCACATTATGAGCGTAGTTGGAGTGAATATCTCTCCTCCAAACAAGTATCATTGTTGTCCATGGAAAAATTTGGGAATCCCTCGATAGAAATATTTCTAGGAAAAACCTTAAATATCAATGAAAACTTGGAAGACATTCAAAAGAAACAATTGATAGAAATTTTACAGAAACATTCTTCTGCTTTTACATGGGAATATATTGACATGAGAGGGATTGATCCTAAAACTTGCATACATCATATATAGATTGAACAAAATGCAAGACCAGTTAGACAACCTCAGTGAAGAATGAATCCAAATATAAAAGAAATTGTTAAGGAAGAATTGCAGAAATTATTAAATGTAAATTTCATTTATCCAATATTTGATAGTTAGTGGGTTTCACCCCTAGTAATCGTCCCTAAAAAGAATGGAAAATGGAGAGTATGCATCGATTATAGGGAATTGAATAAAGCAACATTAAAAGACCACTTTTCACTACCTTTCATAGACCAGGGCTTAGATACTTTAGCATGAAAAAAATATTTTTTCTTCTTGGATGGGTTTAGTGGATACAACCAAATTTAGGTGGCCCCTGAAGATCAGGATAAACCACATTCACTTGTCCATGGGGAACTTATGTTTATCAGGTACTTCCCTTTGGGTTATGTAATGCTCCCATAACATTCCACAGGGTAGTCCTTGGAATTTTCTCTGACCTTATCCATGATTGTGTGGAGGTATACATGGATTATTTCATAGTCTATGGGGATTCTTTCTATGAAGCACTAGGGAACCTGGAGAAAGTCTTAATAAGATTTCAAGAAACGAACCTCTCATTAAGCCATGAAAAATGTTTCATGATGTTTAACGAAGGAATTGTTTTAGGTCACAATATTTCTGGAAATGGAATTAAGGTAGACCCATCTAAGGTGGAAGTCATTTCCAAGTTATCAATGCCAAGTTGTCAAAAGGATGTCAGAAGTTTTCTCGGTTTTACTGGATACTATATAATATTTATAGAAAACCTCACAAAAGTTTCATCCCCACTCTTTAAACTACTTACAAAAGAGAATTCAGTTTCGATTCCAAATGTCAAGTTGCCTTTGAAACATTGAAAAAAGAGAATTTCTGAAGCACCCATTTTAAAAGGACCTAACTGGAAATTGCCTTTCCATATCTCAATAGCTGGTTTAGATTTAGCCTTAGGAGCTGCTTTGGGACAAAAAGATCTCACTCCTTATGCCATTTATTATACCAATAAAAATTTAACCCTTGCAGAGTTAAAATACACTGTAACCGAGAAGAAGTTCCTAGTTGTGATTCATGCCATTAATAAATTCAGAGATTATATAACTGGCTATGAAAATTTTTTCCACACAGACCATTTTGCCATTAGATACCTAATGAATAAACCAGTCACTAATGGAAGAATAACCAGATGGCTCCTACTTTTACAAGTATTCAACATAACCATTCTAGATGGGCCAGGAAAACAAAACACAATTGCCGATTTGCTATCTAGAATACAAAATGAAAACAATGATCAACCTGTAGAAGATAAATTTCTTGATGAATACCTTTTTGTATTATCTACTAAATCATCTTGGTATGCAGATATTGCTAACTATTTGGCCACAGGGAAAATGCCATTTCATTTAACTCCTAGAGAAAAAAGAAGAATAGTCCATAATAGCACATCCTACTCATGGATAAATGAAGAATTGTATAAGATAGGACCAAACCTCATCATCAGAAGATGTGTTTAGGAGGATGGAATACTGGAGATACTATAAGCTTGTCACAATGAGCCATGTGGAGGAAATTTCTTGGACAAGAGAACCACTTACAAAATCCTACTTTTAGGATATTATTGGCCTTCCATTTTTAAGGACACCAAGGAATATGTTAAGAAATGTGATAGTTTTCATAGAATGGGAAAACCTACTACAAATGAGATGCCATTGGAACCACAGGTACTTATCGAACCATTTGAAGAATGGGCACTGGATTTTGTTGGACCAATCAACCCAACTTCAAAGAAAAATAAGTATATCCTGGTATGTACTGATTATGACACTAAATGGGTAGAAGCTAAAGCACTTCCTTTTGCTACTGAAAATACTGTAGTTTCATTTATTTTTGAGGATATTTTTACACGCTTTGGTGTGCCAAGAGAAATTGTAACAAGTCAAGGGACACAATTCACATCCAGACTAGTGCAGAAGTTTGTGGATCAATACAGGATAAAACATCAGAAGTCAACTCCACATCATCCACAAGACAATGGACAAGTTGAGTCCACAAATAAAGTGATCGAAGCTATCCTTACAAGGATTGTACATCTACACATGAAAGACTGGGTGGAAAAACTTTCAGAAGCCTTATGGGCTTATAGGACTACATGGAGGAATACTACAGGACATACTCCATATGAATTATTTATGGGAATAAAGTATTACTTCCAATAGAGTTCTAGATCCAGACCTATAAGACAACAGTCTAGTTAGATCTTGACTTGTCAGAAGCCCAAAAGCAAAGGATGACACAATTAAATGAGCTCGATGAGATTAGACAAGAAGCCTTTCAGAGGACCAGCTTAGTGCAACAATAGAGGTCAATATGGCATGATATGTACATTAAAGAAGGGAAGTTTCATTTGGGAGATTGGACATTACTCTTTGATTCAAAATTCAAAAATTTTCAAGGGAAATTCCAAACCCATTGGCTTGGACCTTGTGAGGTTGAGAATATCTTTGATAATGGTGTAGTTAGAATTATGACTATTGATGAAGAAAGAACTCCTCTATTAGTAAATGGACATCGACTCAAGCTTTACCAGAAACCATTAACAAGAGAGGAATTTGTCAAAATATTTCAGGATAATTCAGAACTGAAGATGTTCAAGAAGAATTCTTCTTCTTTTCCACCTTTGAAATTTTCATTCAGTTTGTTCTATTAATATATATATATATAAACATGAAACCAACCATGTTGTTGGCATGTTTATACAAAAAATTTAAAGTGAAAACCAATTTATTGGCACTTCAATTTTTTTTTTCAAAAAGAAAAGAAAGAAAAAAAAAAAATATATATATAAATATATAATATATATATTATAAATATATATAATATAAAATAATATATATATATAATATATATATATAGATATATATATAAGAATATAATATAGATTATATATATAAATAATATATATATATATATAATAATATAATATATATATATAAATATATATATATATATATATTATAATATAATCTATATCTATATCTATATATAAAGCTCATCTATTAAATATTTCTTTCTCTTAAGTTGCAGAAACAACAACTTTCTGTAGCTTGGACAAGTTTCCGCAGCCAAACAAATTTCTGCAGCCCAATAATTTTGAAGTCTACAAGAATGCTTGGTGATCTAGATTAAAGGAAAATTGACAACAATGCACCCGCAGAAGATCAAAGGGAAAAATAAGGTTAGAAACAATAAATTAAAGGTACGTGTTGCTTTAATTTAACAATAGGGAAATATATATAGCATGTATGAGTAAGGAAATACAGTACTAAAGTGCAGTCGTTATAATCTAAGGGTAATCGCTATCTAACGAAATATCATATGGCGCCACTCTAAAATTCATGTCACGATCATGTGCCAAATCTACCAAATTAATTACCAAATCTTAAGTTTGAATGCGTCTAACGGTCCAATCCATTTCCATAATCTTCTTGATAACCCATCCATTCTTCCCTATTCCTACACTCCTCTATTCTTTCACAATCACACCATCTTTCCACCAGCCAACAAACCCAAACAGTTCCATTTTCCTGTCAAGGTAGCCAATCTTTGAGGCAAAGAATCCTTCAGCATGGGGGTAATTGTTCGAATTGTGCCAGTAGGGAAGCAAATCCTTGAGGGGTACCCACAAACTAGAGAGCTGCTACAAAGAAGAGAATGGTTGTAGTTCATTGATAAGTTTAGTGGTTTCCACAAAGAGGTAATCAAGACATTTTCACGTTCCTTCGATGGAAAAGAGGCCGAAATTGGGGACATAAAGCTCAGAGTAACGAAGTCTATGATTGCTAAGGCCACCGAGTTGCCAAGGCATGGAGAAAAGTGGTTTAAAAATAGAGGGATTGATAGTGAGTACTGGAAAGTTTTCCTCATGAATCCAAACATGGACACAATAGTCTACAAAAAAGGTATTCCAAGCTCTGCTCTTAAAAATAAATGGAGAAACTTATTGCTTATGCTTTAGAAGTTTCTCACTTGTGAGGGTAGGTTTGGACAAATGTACTTTTATCATGTTAGAATGATGATGCGCTTCCTAGAGGATAGTCAGATGAACCTCCCCTATTTTCTCTTGAATAGCCTCAGGAAAATGGCTACAAATGTTCAGAAGAAAGTTCAATTCATAGAAAGCACCATGTACCATCATGGTCTGCAGAAAATATTGGTCGAATTCCACCTCCGAAGTACATGGGATGACTGGGAAAGATTCTTAATAAGGAATCATTTCAAAGAAAAATACCCAAAAAGACCAAGTAGCAGTAGGGCTCTCAGGGGTAGAAAAAGAACCATAGAAATGATAAAGAAATAGGCACCTCAAACTCAGACAGAGGTAACAAAAGAAGAGCTGCCTATAGTAAATATTTTGCTGAGAATGAGGAGGGGAAACCCTAGAAGAAAGAAAGATAGCCTAGGTAAAGAATAACTGTCACAAACTAAAACCCCTCCTCTAAAGAAAGAATCAAAGAATAAGAGGAGGAAAGTGCATAAAACACAAACCCCAAGGTTGAGAAGGAGCACGAGGTTGAGAACGAATCAAAAAACAACCTCAAAAACTACAGGATACATTAACCTTGAGGAGGAAAATGAGCCAACTAAAGAGGAGCCAATAGAAAAAATTCCAACAAAGATTGAGCCAGTAGAGGATGAGCTAATTGGAAGCCCTGGGAATTCTCCAAAAGGTTGACCAAGATCATCACCACAGCCATACAACTCACCTTTAGGGAGCCCAATACATAGTCCAGGTATTGAACCCGCATAAGAGGAAATATATGACTACATAGAGTCACTGGAAAGGAAGGTGACAATGACAAGGGAGACAATACAGAGCCCTGGAGAAGGAAGCAACTAGGTGAATGAAAAATCGGCCTCAAACATCTTGAAGAAGGAGATCTTTGAACTAGAAACACTAAATCAATATATTAAAAATGAAAATCAAGCCTTGAAGACACAAAGTGAGATACAAATCACCAAGAGTGACAACCTAATTCTACATCTAAGCTTGTGGTATAAGAAAAACAAGAAGCTGAAGAAAGAGAATAGAATTATGCAGAGAGAGATAACTAGTTTAAAGTACAAAATCCTAATGAGGAAGCCTAGAATTCCGATCTCTGCCAAAAAGAAGAAAACAATGAAACAGGGAGATGACAAACCAAAGACACAAACAAAAGATAAGGAAAAAGTGTATGAGGACATACAACATCTCCAGTCTGGGGGAATGTAGAGTCTGAAGATTGTCCTACCATGACATCCCTTTGCCCAATAAGCCTCTCTTTCTCATATATATTTACCACTTAATAAAGCCATATCTACTAGGTTTGATGAAGGTATGCATTAGTATGTTTTCTTGTTCATGTTCAACTGTATACCCTATTGTTTAATTAAAGTTGTAATTAGCTACTGAATTAGTCTATTTCCGCAACTAGTCCAAGATTCCATAGATGCCTTCATTGTTTGTGAGGTTCCAGAGTTCCAGGTCAGCAACGAAAGGTGTGGATGGATAGAAGATGACTCCCTCATGGATACCTTCCTATCCACTCGAAATTGTTTTCTAAAAGAGGCACAGGAGATCGCGGTCAAACTTCGAGTCAACCGCTGGATTAACATATAATAGAGCCCGAGATTAGCTGAAACCTTATCATTTTGCTTTTGAAATAGCAAAACGATGGTTTCACGATATAAGTTTAGATAGGGTTAAGAGATATTAGGCTTAGGATCCTCATACAATTATGGAAAGGGACATGCTATAAAGCTAATGGACGCATTGTTATTTGGGTGCGCGCCGAATGATATGTTTTCTGAACAATTTGTGAATTTCATGTGAATGAATTTGGTTTTTTTATGCAAGCATTGTACTGATTTGAAGCTCTGAATTGCTATGTGGAGGGACCCTACAAACAGTAGCAGGTTTTAATCAAATACAATATGATTTCCTTGAATTATTTAATTGCAATGTTTTGTGTGATCATGCTGTATAATGATTTCGAATTGTTATCTGCATAAGAACTCTACTTTGCTTTATACCTAGATTAGACTATTGTTTACTTTGCTTTATACCTAGTTTTGCACAATTATTTCCTTTGTTTATTATCCAGCATAACTGAAGTGTGTTCAATTCATAGATGTTGCTTGGATTACTTTGTTTGAGTAGAAATTGAACAAGCGAGAATACCTCTCCTAAAACAATTGAGTTCAACAGTATTCCTTCATAGCTACTAGAGTAAGGTTTCATTTTGCACTTAGAGAATTAGGAGTTGCAACAAAGAGATTTAAAATCAAATCCCAATAATCTAACATAAGTAAAATCACCCTCACATCATCCACAAACTGATTGAATAGATATTAATTCCTTGGAAACTTAATCAATATCATTAAGAATTACAACATTTATACAATTGACAAACATCACCCCATCTTAAGTTTAGACCTTGAAAAATACATAACAACCTACTAATACAACTTCTAAGCACATATTGTGCACCTATACTTCATCAATCTACGCACCCTGGTTGACAATTTATTATTTCCAATTCAAGGACATTGAATTGACCAAACAGGTCTATGCATATTATGATTTCACCCTATTGTTTCTTCTCTTGAACTACCATAAGGCGCACCTAAGTGGATTCTTCTACTATCTCAATATTTCCTGCTTCCAGCATCTTGTCTAGTTCTTTGTGCACCTTTTCATTATACTTGGGATTTAGTTGGTAAGGTCTTTCTTTTACGGGCTTCACATCAGGCTTTAAAGTGATCTTCATCACTCCCAAATCCCCTACTATTCCCTTCAGGTCTGAGAACTTGGTAGGAAAAAAGTCCTGGTATTCGTGCAGCAGCTCCGCAAATTTATCAACTGTATCTTCATCCCAATAATCTCCTATCTTTGAAAACTTAGGCTATGCGTAGGATCCAATGTTTACTTGCCTAGTCTTCAAATATTCTGATATATTAGAGTTCTCTGCTTTAAGTCCTTCAACCTTACGTTGTCCTTCAGTCTCTAGAATATTGATTTTTCGTGGATCATATTCTTCTTCTTCTGCAGTCACATTGTAGCATTCCAACACATGGTGTAGTTGTGTACTCCAGTATGATTAAACCCATTCTACCGGATCTTTAGGCCTTCTAAAGATAGCGGCCTAAATTTCCTATAGTGCTTCATCAATGCATTCGAATCCATCCTCAAAGATGAACGTTAATAAGAAGCTCTCCCTCAAGATGTCTCATTCAGTCATCCCATGGTGGAGCTCTGTTTCCAAATACCAGTTCATTGGGATAGTATCTAGGGTATGATAGAAGATATGCACCCATTCTAGGTATGGCTCTTCTTCCCAAGCTTTAGGCCATTGTGCCAAGTTCTCACGCGTATCATCCTTTCTGCTATATTTCTTAGTCATCCGGGTATTAGTGTATCCAAACCTCAGCTTCATCATTCACTTGTATACCTTCTAGTCAATGAAGATTTCCTTATGTGTACCCCACCAATGGGCGAGCATAGTGCACAGTGCCAATTCAAGTGTCTGGAATCAATGTTCCTTGGGTACATCCCTTTCAAACTCATCCAGAAATAGGTTAACGTCATTCAAACCATCATAGTGTGGGAGATTTATTACCTCCATAGATATGCATCGCATCTATTTTTTCATCATATTGCAATGTAGCGTAGAGGCTTCATGCAACTGATTCTACTAGTGTTCAAGATCTTCATTTGAGTCTGAGGTACAAGAACTATCTCTATCCCATGTTATTCTCCCATCTGTAGTAGGATTGATCCAATCTTCATCACACGTAGTAATCTTGTAGATTTGATCCAAATCATTGTCCTCCTCATAGTTGTAGATTGTCAGTGTATCACACTCCTTCATTTGGATCCAGTGGCACAATAACCCTAAGCACCTTCTTTTCAAATGTCATCCTTCACTTCTTGAGATTAATCAGCGTATCCATGTTGAAGGCCCAATGAATTCCTAGTAGTGCAAGGTAACGATTCTTGTCATCCACTATTTCAACTACCTCAAAGTCAGCCAACGTGCTTGCTCTTTCAATGTCCATTGTTACCCCATATGGGTGCCCCATAGGAATGATCTTCTGTTGATTGGCCATGCATAGTTGTATAGGAGACCATTGTAGCATAGGTCTCCCCATCCTTTCCCATGTCTACTTCGGTAGTACATTTGGATCAGATCCCAGATCTAAGATGACTTGATCCATTTCATATTCTCCAATCTGCACTGTAAACCTCATCTCGTGCCCTCTTTGCTTCTTATGTCTGCCTAGTTTCCTCACAGTGCGCTGTTATGAAGGAATATTAATTTGTCCCATACAATTGTCAATCAGCTCCTGGAGCCCTTCTACTGCTTTCTAATCCCTCAACAACTTCATACAAGTTTTGAGAAAAGTGGCTAACAATGAAGGATCCACATCTTGCACTTCACTATTTCCAACCAGTTTTTCCTGACTCCCCGACGTAGAAGCCCCAACAAAGTTCTTCTTAGCTTCCATGAAAGTTTCTTTAGCCCAGTTGAGATCAAACCCAACTTCCTTTTCAACAGCCTTGCACACCCATCTCTCGGTTTCTGGCTGCTTTCCCTTATCTTCTCATGTATCCATACCACTGGGAGTTACGATATTAATGCTATGGTCTTCCCAACGAGGCTCTGCCCTCATAATTTAGTTATTCTGTGTACATTGTTGTGTCTTTTTCTCCTACATATTAGTAATCAAAATGGGTAGTCTTCTATCACATGATCGAATTGTCTACAATATTAACAAGATGGATGCATTGGGTTCTGACAGCCATGTGCAGAATGTCCAGCTTCACCACAGTTATAATAAATAACTTGTTCGTGACCTCTGCCAGCCCCTCCTCCTCTTCCTCTTCCACAACCTTGGAATCCTCCTCACGCTGCACCTGCACCTTGATCCTGAGTCTGATTTTTTTCATGCATTCGATAGGTAGGGTCCTTTCCATCATCAATTCATAGCTTCGGTAGTTTCGTTCATCGTGTGCAACCGATTTACATAAGGTACACAATAGTTGTTGCGGTGTCTGAACAAAATTTTGTAAGAGGTGACAATTATCAGTTGAGTGCTTCCCAACTATTTGGCAGATAACACACCATAATGGTACTCCCGTGCTCGATCATGTGATATTTTCAGGCTTCAGAGGCACATGACCTCCTCCAATAAGGTAATTATGATAAAATGGGAAGTGTTCCTTATCATGCCCTTCATATTTTCATTTTATACACCAGAATTTAGTGCGCACCTCCAACTGAGCTTCCTTTCCTATTTCCAAGCTCTGCAACTCCATGTGTAGACTTGTCAACTGTGACTGTATCTACTATACTCCAATGTTCGTATCTTGTACTGGTGAGGCTTCCAACCTCATCGCAATCCCCATAACCTCTGCTTGCGTTCCTATATTCTGCTACAATAATGGTAATCTTAGGTGACGCAACAACGAACAAATGTACCAATCTTTGTGTTGATAATCCATGATGTTCATGTTATCCTGTTAGATATGGCATTTTAGCCTTTGATCGAAATCCCACAGGGATTCATTTGCCCTTTGTTGTATCTCCTTAAAATCTGTGACAGAATGCACTTAAGACTTGGGCTTCTTAAAATCACTGTTTAATGCTTGCTGAGTCTCTGCCAATGTCGCGCCAGGTCTGCCTTGACAGAACTTGATATACCAAGTCATTTCCCTATCTTACAACACTATGACCAGTTGTGTTTTCTTTATATTATCATCAACTATCTTTTGTGTTGTCCACACAACATTTCCCACAAACTAGAATTTCTTGGGGTCTTCGCTCCCAAACCCTTTAAACATCGACATATTCATCGTGTTTTCCATGTTGAATGATTGAGGTGGTGGTGGAGCTGGAGGTGAAGGTGTAGGTGTATGCGGTGGAGGTGTAGGCGGAGGTGGAGTGGATGGATGAGGTATCTTCGGGATACCTTGACTTACAAATTGCAGCGCACTTTGTGGTGTATTTAGAATAGTTCCTTCGTCGTCACTTGAAGAGGATCCCAATAGCTGACTATATTCAAAGCCCAATTCTCCATTCCTTCCAAAGGGTTTTCTGCTTCGCGTAGTCTCGGACATCAAGGTAATGGCATAACCCATTTTTCACACAAGAACATGTTAATCCAAGTTTTCAAATATTTTAAGTACTTACCTCGCAATCCCTTAAAGAGCCAGCGCTCTGCGTCGCTATATCTGATGGTCATATCAATCGTCAGTGGAGTGATGCATCCTCCTATGATACGATCAATCTAGTGATCAAAAACCCACGTGATGTTATTTTCTGAAGCTTCCAAATGCCTCACTAGATCTGGAGTCCAGAGAATAGGACCGTCAAGCCTCCACGTACCCCGACTATCCACCAATCTAGACAGCCACTCTTATAATTTGTAAGGGAAGAAACAAAAAAAGGTTTTGGTCTCGTTTGTGTACAAGTATATCTGATGATCTCTATTCTCTTGAGATGAAAACATGTGAAACTTTCGATCGATCCACTTCTCAATTTCGTTCTTCATAGGAAACCACTTATTCAACATCACACATTCCTCAGATAGATCCCTATCCCAGAAATGGAACCATGTGTTGGCTTAATGGGGCCTAACCCAGGTTTAGCTTTAACTGCACCAACCAAGAAAACCCTAACCGCTGGCCCTTTTGGCAACAACCTGCATAGCGCAGGTTGTAGTCTCATCCGAAGCAGTATTGGGGGATGCTACAACTAGGTGATGGTTTCTTGAGGTTCTTATGGCTTAGATCTACCTTCGCTTAGATCTAATCCTTTCGATAGACAACTACTGCAACTCTACCTAAATGACCTTTGTTGGGCTATTAGTATATCATTATTATTATTAGTTTTTAACACCTATTTCATCCATTTCTACTCTTCTTTATCATGTCATTTGTCATGATTTATCATATAATTCCATTTTATAATTATTTATGCTCTTATGGATAAATATAATTTATTCTTCTTTATTTTTAACAAATTGATGATTATGCATGATTTTACCAATGATGGTTTATTAATAAATTGGTTGTAACATTACTCACCATTTTTAGCCTCCAAGATATTTTCCAGATTGAAGATTTGATCTCCAGCTCATCATTAAATGTGCCAACTCAGAAATTTGCTGGAATAAGAAATGACAATTTTGCATTGGACGTTTTGGGAAAATAGAAAAGAATCTGGAAAATCTGAAACATGGGTTTTGTCTAGAACGGACCAAATTAGTTTTGTAATGAGCAGTATTCCCAAATTTGGTCCGTACTAAGAGAAACAGAAGGTCTCTGAAGACTGTTTTCTCAGATTTGCTGTTGTGGCCATTTTCCAAAATATATTAGCTGCAATGCCAAATTCGACTTGTTCCTGTTGAATGATTGATGAGGAGATATTCCAGATAAGATCTTGTTTATCAATCTGTTGTGAGCAATCCAATTTTGTAATGAGAATCATATTGTAATCATCTCTATTGTAATTACTCTCTGCTCTCTCTGTATTTAAATGAAAACAAAGATCAGAGAAGGGGATTAAGGATTCATGATTCATGATGGGATAGAATATGAGAGATTAAGTTAGGGATTATTAGAGATAGGATAGGATAGGATAGGAAGAAAGGGAGACTGTTGCATTACCATTGTAATTCTCAAGGCTTTTGTTGTTGTAAGGATTTTACATTTTGATGATTAATATATAATTTGGAGGTTGTTGTTCATTCGCCTTATCTGAAGTAGCCCAACAGCATTCGCTGGTGGCTAAGGGCCCAGCCTCTGGTGGATTAAGCTACTACTTTGTATTATATCTTTCTGATTTCTATAAGTGTGGTTTTTTTAATGATTACCTTCTGCAATTGAATTGCGTTGCCATTTTCTTCCATCATAACAATATTATTATCTTTTGCAACTTAAATTGTTATGCTGTTCATTTTGGTTATAAAGCTTCACTGTTCACTTCAGATCCTACCGTGCATTACAGGTTGCTCCTTATTTAGTATTGCTGCTCATTTCTATTAATTTCGTAGTGTTGTTCATTTCCATTTAGTATTGCTGTTCATTTAGCTTTGCGGTTCATTTCCATTTAGCGTTGTTGTTCATCTTCAATAATTTAGTATTACTGTTCCTTTCCATTAATATTTCATTTCTGTAATATGAGATTTGCTGTTCAATTCATTTCCTCTAAAGTTAAGCTTTGTTGTTCAGTTTTTCAATAGACTTAGTCGTTGTTCTTTTCTACAAGGATTTGATTTCATCTTTTAACTGATATTGCAGCAAGTGTGTTTTAGTGAGCATTTCCAATTAAATTTCCATTTCTAGTTGCTTGCTTTAGTTTGGATTGAAAGATCAACAACTGTAAAGGACACTGACTACCATTGTCTAAGTTCTCAGATTGGAGATCTTGCCGATAATTGATTTTCATTTGCATCAGTTTACAGGGGAGAGAGTTATCATTACTAAGTCCTCGATTGATGATTGTTTGAGTAAATGATTTAGTTGTAGAGCATTTGATTTTCTTGCCATTCCAATTAGGTTTTATTTCCAGCATCCATTTACTTTTGCATTTTAAAGCTCTATACTGCAAAACATTACTCTTGAGCAAGTGACCACCTCAGACAGAGTACACTCTTGAGATAAAAAGTTGTCCCTAGTTTGAAAATTAATGTGAAGATGATTAGGAGTTAAAAAGACACCTTTTATCACTCAACAACCTTCAGATCTTCACAGAGGTACTTAATTGTAATTATCATGCATAAATATTATAAATCTACTAGGTTCGTGCAGTAAATAAGCATTCATTCATATAAAACATATTATAGAGTGAAGATACATAAACTTAGCAAAAGTAAATAAAAGAAAATAGATGCTTCAATTTCGGCTCAAAACAATCTTTATTAGATAGAAACATTTAGATACAAACTTATTTTCCTTGTGCACTCAGCTGCAGGGGCCTGCGCACTCAGCATGTAGACTTACCAAGGTCTCTGCGCACTCAGCTGTAGGAGCCTTCCCCTTTCACCTAAGTATAGGAAATATACCTTTCCCACCTTATCACCTTGCCCTTACAATGATTCTTCTTAATCTGATTTATTCTTATACTCACTATGAATCAACTTTATATAGCCTTTGCTTTACAATACCATGGTCTGCAGACCATGGGCGGGTCTCAAAACAATTCTATCACCTACCCAACTAAGGGACTAAAGACCCTTTGACTTCTACTAGCTTCGCACTCCGCTTTTCCACATTTCGTGGAGAATTTACATTTGTTACACAAGATAAAACAAAATTGACTCAAAACTTAACAACATTGACCCCAGGGACCCCATCCCAACAAAAGGGTAAGAAAAGGCCCGATCGAGAGATGAGATTGACTGCACAAATCGGGGAATTTGAAATGGACCAGGTGATCCTAGATTTGGGATCTGATGCGAATGTTTTGCCTAAAAAAACCTAGGAGAATGGGTAAGACAATGCTAAAATGGTCCCCAATTCAGTTGAGAATGGTGAACAAACAAAACATCATTCCTATGGGGCACTTACATGGAGTAACTATAGACATTGAAGGGGTGTGTGCTATCGATGATTTTGCATTAATCAAAATAGTGGATGATAGTAATCCCTACCCGATGCTGCTTGGAATTGATTGGCAATTTGATATGAATGCGGTCATTAACCTAAAGAAATGCAACATGATGTTTGAGAAGAAGGAACTGAGAGTCAATGTTCCATTGGATCTAGCTAAGGGTGCATGGTATACTAAGCCAATCTAATATTACTATGAGAAGGATGATAATGAGTATATCTATAATCATATTGCGTGGAAAGAGGATTTGATTAACCCTACGGCGGATGGGCGAATTACTTGGGAAAAGGATAGCTCCTGTAACTTGGATTCAGATGAGGAGCTCGAGCATTGGCTGACTACATTGCATGAAGTGTCAACGCTGCGATGAAACAAACTTACTAAATCACTCTGATGTATATCTACTGAGTAATGCAATTTACCATATTATGATGGCTTAGAAAATGTAAATTTGTTTCTTGATAAATTTGAAAGGGATGTACCAGAGGAGCATCAGTTCCATGCATTAGACATTGTGCTGAGAGTTATGCCTACTAGATGGTGGGGTACATATAAGAACAATTTTGCAGACTGGAAGAAATACCATAGGATGATGAAGTTGCAGTTTAGATATGCCAATATGCACATTACTGAAAAATATACAGGGAAGGTTGATCTGTGCGAGCATCTATCTCGTTGGAAGAAAGCATGGGGAGAGGAACCATAGCCAGAATGGGTACATATATTATGCCATACCTTGGATACTATCCCCATGAATTGGTGTTTAGAAACAGAGCCGCGACATGTTACCACAAAATGGGATGTTCTCAAGGAAATATTTCTATTGACATTCAGTTTTGAGGATGGATTCGAATGTATTGATGAAGCATTATAGGAAATCAAGGCTATAATATTTGGAACACCTGTAGAACCTGTCACATGGGTACAACCAGACTGGAGTACGCAACTACGCCATGCTCTTGAATGCTACAATGTTACCGCAGAAGAATGCGAGGAAGATCCTAGGAATATTAGTATCCATGAGTTAGAGTGACAATGCAAAGTCGATAAGCTAGGGGTAGAAGCTCCTGACATCTCAAAAACATTGAAAACCAAGAAAGTGAACATTGGGTCTGATGCATAGCCAAAGTTATCTAATATAGGTGATTATTGGGATGAGGAAATAGTTGACAAAGTCGTGGAGTTATTACGGGAATATCACGACTGATTTCCAACAAAGTTTCTGATTTGAAGGGGATAGTAGGTGATCTGGGTGTTATGAAGATCAATCTGAAGCCAAATGCAAAGCTGGTAAAACAACGTACATACCAGTTGAATCCTAAGAACAAAGAAAAAATGTGTGAAGAACTAGATAAGATACTTGTAGCAGGGATTATTGAGCCTGTAGAAGAATCAAACTGGGTTAGTCCTATGGTTGTTCAAGAGAAGAAGACAAAAGGAAAAGCTTGAATCTGCGTAGATCTAAGGAAGTTGAATGATGCTTGTGTACATGATCCATTCCCTATGCTATTCATAGATGAAGTATTGGAGAATGTTGGTGGTCAAGAAGCCTACTCTTTTATAGATGAGTTCTCAGGATATCACCAAATAAAGATCGCGCTAGAAGATCGAAGTAAGACTACCTTCGCTACAAAATGTATAAAGTTATGCCCTTTGGCCTTAAGAATTTCCCTGTGATATTTTCTAGGGTGGTAGTCCCAACATTTAAATAATTTATTCATAAGTCTTTGGAGGTTTACTTTGATGATTAGACAGTGTTTGGGTTAGTGAAAAGGCATGTTGTGAGTCTTCACCTAATTCTATATACTTGTAGAAAGTATCATATATCCCTTAATCTGAAGAAGTGAATCTTTTGTCTACCATATAAGATACTTTTGGGCCACGTTGTTTGTAAGCAAGGGATGATGGTGGACCCTGCCAAAATTGCAGTGAATATCAATTTGGAACCTCCAAGGAATCTAAAACAACTACACACAACTTTGGGCATACAAGATACTATAAGAAGTTCATCAAAGCGTATGGAAAGATCACTGTGCCCATGGAAAAATTATTGAAGAAGGATGCGAAGTTTTGCTAGGATGATGATTTCTAGAAAAGCTTAGATGTGTTGAAGGAAAAAATGGTTACAACACCTATTCTAGTGTTCCCTAATTGGAAGAAGGAATTCCATGTACATGTAGATCTGATCTACATATCATTAGGAGCAATGTTATTCCAACCAAGCACAGGAGATATCGACCACCTGATTACATTTGCAAGTAGAAAATTGTCTAAGGCAGAGAATAATTACTCAACCACAGAGCGCGAAGGGTTGGTGATGGTATATGCACTCCAAGATTTCAGGCATTATTTGTTCAGTGTACACTTCAAAATGTACATAGACCATTCAACTTTGAAGTACTTGGTCAACAAGCTTGTGTTTGGGGGGGGGGGTTGTAGGTGGTTACTCCTATTTCAGGAGTACGATTTTGAGGTAGTTGTGAAGCCAGGGTGATTAAATGATGGACCAGATCACCTTTCGCGGATTGACAATGACGAAGAAGCTACAAGTCTTGATGCTAGATTTCTTGATGCACAACTCTTTGCTATGTGCGTTGCAGATGAAAATTTTGCATATATAATTCAATTCATATATATAGGTACAACTCCTGAAGGATACATGACAAACCAGAAGAAATAACTGGTGGTCAGGGCTATAGATTTTTCTGCCATTGCAGGGCACTTGTATAAACTGGGTTCAGATGAAGTTTTGCGCAAGTATGTACCATATTATGAAAGACAAAGTATCCTCACTGAAGCAAATCGAGGAGTTGTTGGAGGACATTATGCTGGAAGAGTGACTGCGCATAAGATCCTACAAGCTGGTCTATGGTTTGCAATTGTGCACAAGGATTCCAAGGAATATTGTATGGCATGTGATGTCTATCAGAGGATGGGGAGGTCATCATGAAGGGATGAATTGCGTATGAAACCACAAGTTTCATTACAAACATTTGATAAATGGGAAATAGACTTTGTGGGACTGATTCAACCACTAGGATAGAAGATAGGAGCACAATACATCATCACGACGACATAATACTTGATTAGGTGGGATGAGGTGCAACCCGTGAAGGATTTTAGCATGATTATAGCTATGAAATTTATATTTGAATACATTTTGTCTAGGTTTGGTTTTCCTAAGATTTTGATGAGTGACATGGGTTCGCATTTCTTGAATGAAAAAATTATTGCTCATCTTGAAGAACTCTAGATGTATCATCAGAAAATCACACTGTATCATCCTCGAGCCAATGGAACAGTTGAAGACATTAATAAAATCCTGGAGAATTCTTTGACGAAGATCTATAATCGAAATAGGAGTGATTGGGATGTGTGCATACAAACTATTCTATGGGGATATATAAATCCCTGTAAGAAGTTGACTGGACAGACACCATTTGGGTTGGTTTATGGACAAGAGGTAGTGATGCCAATAGAGTATATCGTGCCCAATTTTTAGATTACTGCAGTCACAAATATGGATGAGAAGGATATCATGGAGGAACTCCTTGCACAAATACTTGAGTTAGAAGAGATCACTTCTTGGCAGGATTTCATAAACATGTGCAAAAGGCTCGAGAAAAGGTGTGGCATGATCACCACATTAAGCAATGCACCTTTAAAAGTGGAAGTTTAGTACTAATGTATGATAGCAAGTTTACAAAGTTTCCTAGAAAGTTTCAGATGCATTGGCTGGGACCATACATCGTCAAGGAGATTACATATGGAGGTGTAGTTCAACTCGTGACGCTGAACAGGGAGCTATTTGCAGGAAAAATGAATGGGAGCCAGCTGAAGTTGTACAAAGGTGATACCACCCCTGCGTAATGACTATATGAATGCAAGACAATCTTAGTACTTAAGGCAGTTGCAAGAAAAGTACGAGACTATAAACTACATTGCCAGAAGGACAATTTGGTGAAGTGAAGGGGATGTGTGACGATTATAAGAAAGGAAAAATGTGGATATGTGACGAAGGAGTTGCGCTAACATGGTGGGTCCCGCGCAACCTGGCCAAAAAGTAACTGCTAACAACATTGTAGATGATTGGATGGTTATTTTTCCATTAAATGGGTCCAATACAATTAGGCCAAGTATCTTTGTCATGAGATCCTAGAGGATTGCCGTGAAGCCTACGAGGACGACAAGGCATGCCACTATGCATGGTTACTTCAATTGATCATGATGGTTGCATGGAGGACACCTAAGGAGATCTAGTTCCCAACACATGATCCAAATTTGTGCGAGGCTGCAAGATTCGCTTCGCTGTGGGCGACGAAGGATCCTGAACGCATAATGGAAACAAAGATCCTGTGGGTCTTGTTCGAGATAGAGTTGTGGATGGTGATCAACCAACGGTCATGATTATCAACCATTTTACATTCAGAGTATACAAATATTGCAGATTTCAAGGCAGATTTTCACAATTCGTCCATACACATAAAGAAGGATCCCGCAAGAACATGGCATAAGTTGCCATATTTGGTCACGGAGGAAGACATTTTGGGGGTCATCAACAAATTTATGAGTGAATTAATCACCTCATCTGATGAGGGTGCAGGAAAAGTCAAGGCCACAAAAGGTGAAATGGGGAAAACAACAATTTTGACAGTGGCCAAGAAAGACAAAGAGAAAGAAGCACAGACGACTTGTACAAAAGAAAAGGTCATGCAGAAAGAAAAGGAAACGCACAAAGAAATGGCTACACAATAGTAAATGTCCTCTACCAAAGAGAAGAAAGCACCAAAAGGAAAGGTGTCTGCAAAAGAGAATGAAGTGTCAAAGGAGAAAGTTGCTGCAACATCGTAGGTTACTATTGACCTTGACGAACCTAAAACAGAGTGCACAGATGTGGAGGTCAAGAATGAGGGTGAAGAGGAAGGGGGCATAGACTTGTAGTCCCCCTTCAGGATCATGAAGAGGTAGAATAGAAGTTCCACGGGACCTCACAAGAAGTAGAAGTCCGATAAATTTGCGAGTACGATGCCATTGGTCCTCATAGAGGGGGACCTTGATGAAATCAGGGATGTTTTCCACAACGCCACTAAAACTATCTGGGGACACATCGAGGACCAGTACCACCAGGTATTGGACAAGGTACAACAAGCCTGAAGGGATTGAAGGTCTAGACATGGGTAATCTAGGCGAGTTTGGAACAAGTGAGCACAGGTCAAGCAAGTGTGCCGAGCATTAATGCAGTGGTTTTCGCGTTCGGGCTTCACCCAGTATCACTACTAGGGAGCTCTCTCCAGTTTGAGGCAGCTAATGATTAGGAGCGTGCATAGTTCTGGAAGAACCTGATTATCAATCTTGCAACACTACCAATCCATACTTTGCATGAGATGCATCAAGGAGTTTCAAATGAGCTCCATGTTCAGGAGAAATGAGCACTATCAATTATCGACAAAGTCAAAACAAAAATCATCATATTTTTGTGGAGAAAGCACAAGCCTTGCAGGCCCGCGATGAGGCAATACAACATAATCATCAACTAGAGACCATCCTTACCCAAGTGTGCAATGAGCTCACTGAGCTCCAAATTCCAATAGAAGTAGCCTCCATAGAGAAAATTAAGAAGTTAAATGTTGCGGTAAAAGAATGGAAAGGTCCACTTTGAGCTGCAGCTGCAGATATCAGAGCTTCAACTTAAGATGTAACCAACCACTTGTCTAGAAGTCTGAGAGAAACACAGGGCTTCTATTAAAGAAGATATGACTACTTTGGAAGCTATAATGAAGGACTATAGCCATTTGCTTGAGCAGACAATGGAGATGTGGATATCACTGCAGGAGGATCCACACTTGTAGAAAATTGAAGCAGACATCCATGAAAAACATATGCATTTTAACGAGATCAGGGAAACAATGCAGACCTTGGCACCTGTGCAAAGTTCACCAGACTTTAGGAAAGGCAGTTCATCTAGACCTAGATTGATGAGTTGCATCGGAAGGCATTCATCATATCCTCAAGGATGCAACCCTGGGCTGATGAGGCAAGCCAACTATCACAAATATTCCAGATCAAGCTAAAGGCTCTACAACAAACACGTAGAACCATGGGCCTTGTAGTCGAAGGTCCAACCACAGAGAAATTAGTCGAAGAAGTTCGTCAAGCCACCATGAAGCGAACAACAGATCTTCAATCATTGAAGAATGATTTCAACGATTTGTGAGAAAATATCGAGGCAACACCAACAAAGTGACTTGGGACGAGTCACGACTTTGTGTTAGGGGCATGTTGGGATAGGATTCCCTGGGATCAAAGTTTGTAAAGTATCTGCATTTTGAGGAGTGGAGCGTGAGTAGCACAGGTCGATAGGAGTCAAAGGGACTTTGAGAAGGTCAAAGCCCCTTAGTTTGTTAAGAGTCAAGCTATTTTGTGACCCACTCATGGTTCACGGACCATGGTATTGTAATGAAGAATCATATAAAAAGGAGTCATAGAAGAGTCATAGGATATAACTAAGCAAGAGAATAGAAGAAATTTTTGGGTTTGTTTTGTATTTTCTATACTTAGATGAAGGGGAAGGCTCCTGAAACTATGTGCGTGGAGACCTTGGTAAGTCTGCAACTAAGTGCATGGGCCTCTGCAACTATGTAAAAGATTGTAATTGAAGATATAAGCATAATAAAGGCTTGTTTTGAAGAATTATCTGTGTATCATTTCTTATCTCTGAATTTACTGTATGTTTTTGATCTATCGAATTCAATTAATCATGAAAAGTACTTAATAGATTCGCGAAGACTTAGATCTATGTATTTATATAATGTTATGAATGTTTAGCGTAATCGACGAAGGGCATAAAGCTACTAACTATTAATTGCTGCAATTTCTAGGCTTTAAGGGTTAGGGTTCGTGAAGGTTGGGATAAGCCCTAAGTTTGACATAAACGCATCACATAGTCTTTTGGATGCAGAAGCCTGGTTCTAGCATCCCCCAATACTTCCTAGGGTGAGATTGCAACCCGCGTTATGCAGGTTGTTACCGAAAAGGCCAGTAGTGCAGGGTTTTTTTTTTTAGCATAGCTAACTCTGAAACTAGGTCCAAGCCCCCTCAAGCCAACAATATGAGAGAGAGAGAGAATAGAGAGAGAGTTCCACCATAGCACTGTCAAAAGTTGTGAACTGATCCTCAGAAGACTTTTTATCATTGAGGCCTATATTTTCTTCATTTTTCCTTAATTTTCCTTCAATTTCATCCTAATGCAATCCTATGACCTTTCATCTCCCTTTTATCTTATTTTCCATTATTTTCATAAATAAAATATTGATTAATGCCACTTTGCCTTTGCCAATTTCCATATCCATTTATTAATCACCAGTGATCCCAATCACTATGTTTTTCCCAAAATTTAACTTGGAATATGTGTCTCATGACCTTGGTTCTTATTTTTATTTATTCACATAGGAAATCAACCACAGGCTATTACAACTTGTATAGTTTCATGCTCATTTCATAGGGCACATTCACATGTGATACAGACTTTGTATATTTTCATACATGGATTGTTTATGGATGTACATGAACATTATTTTGGTGTATGGATGCTTATTATTTCAATTTATGGATGTTCATTAATTTTTGAAGTTTATGGATTTGTTAAAATTATTTCGCTAATTTTTATTTTTTTTTCTCTATATACTATAACGTTTATTAGTAAAATATAACAATTTTGATTTCCAATTTTATAGACTAATAAAATAAGTACAATCTTAAGTTATGATGCAAGTCACTTTGATAATTAAAATGAACTAAAATATATCATGTATCAATTTAATATTGAACACGGAAATAATTACAATCATGCTTCATATTGACTTGTAGAAAGTGTCTTTTAGTGCATTCGGCATGTATGTTATTACAATTCAATTTTAAAAATAAATTATTTCAATTATAAAGTCATATATATGTATGGAACATGGTAGTCCCATCCTGGGCTTGGATTTTTCATCATCAATATGAGGTTATTCGTTATTCTATGAGTATCACACTGGTTTATATGTGGATCATATGTTTGTAATTTCCTTGGTATTTTTGTTGCTATTATGCTGATTATGTATATGTTTTATGATAGTGGCTATGTATATATAATGTTATGAAACCAACTCATAAAAAGATGGAAAATATAGATCAACGACTTCAAAACCAGCCTCTTTGAGGGGGCAACCTCCTTTACATTACACAAATGAACAATTATTGGATGACACAAATGACAAGACCTCCTTTCTATATATAGGAGTCTAAGGGGAACCAATAAAATTAGAGCCTACATAACAATAATATTGTAGGGGCACCAAAATAACAATAGTGGGCTTCTATGGGGCATAATAATAACAACACGGGGACTATATGGGCACAATGCTAGAATAAGGGGGTTGCACTAATAACAATAAGGGGTTACGCTAGTAGTATAGGGACCTAACATGCCCCTCTCCTTCAAAAAGTGTCGTCCTAAATGCTTGAGTAGTTCTAGATGCTTCTGTATAAAATTCTCATCTTCCCATGTGGAATCTTCAGCGGGTAAGTTCTTCCACTTGATGAGATACTCTAAATTTATCGATTCCATAGCTATCGATTTCTTGTTTTTGTGACTACTTCCTATTGCAATATGATTTTTCCTTCCTCATCAAGTTCTGGAAATATTGTTTGAACTGGGATCTTCTCACCTATAACCTTATTTAAGCATGAAACATGGAAAACTAGGTGCACTCGGGAAGATGCAGGAAGCTCCAATTGGTATTCCATAGTACCAATTTTGTAACACCTTGTACGGACCATAATACTTTGGTGATAATTTATTATCCTTCTTAGCTTCCTTGAGGGACATTTGTTTGCATGGTTGTAGTTGTAGAAATACCCAATCACCTACATCAAAACTTCTTTTGTTGCGATATTGATCTACCTATTGTTTCATTTGATTCTGCGCCAAAGTGAGGTTATCCTTTAAAAATTGGAGAACTTGTTTTTGATGCTCGATATGATCTTTCACTACTTGAACATTTTTCTTCTTGACATGTCCTTCTATCTTGAAAGTTTGAGGAGTGGTTATTCCTGCCAATGCATTACAAGATATGGTCAAATTCATTTCTTCTTTCTTTGGGGTTGGTTCCTGGTGAGTATCCTTTTCTTTTGACATTTCTTGATCCTTTTCTTCCTAATATTTCACTGCTTGAACCTTCTTCTTCTTGATATGTCCTTCTATCTTGAGAGTTTGAGGAGTGGTAATGTTAGGTCCCTATAATACTAGTAATTCCCCCATTACTATTGTAATTGTATCCCTTATTAATATTGTTGTACCCCTATTTCCCCCATATTGTTATTACTGTGCCCCATAGAATCCTCTATTGTTATTTTTGTGCCTTTATATTATTATTGTTAGTTCGGCTTGGTTATATTGTGATCGCTTAGACTCTTATATATAGAAAGGAGGTTTTTTCATTTGAATCATCTAAGAATTGTTCATTTGTGTAATGTAAAGGAGGTTTCCCCCTCGAAGAGGCTTATTCCTAAGGCGTTGATCTATCTTTTCTATCTTTTTGTGAGCTGGTTTCCTAACATTTGGTATCAGAGCTTTGGATAGGGCTTCACTACTCCAAATAGGACATCATGGCATTTTCGCTATAATTTTTTTTTGCGACGTTTTAGAAGTGAAAAAAAAACCCGTTTGAGACAAAATCGTGCTAAACCTCAGTCCAAATTTCAGATATTGTATCGCTATATTCTCAGAGATATGATCTAAGGAAGTTAGGGTTTTGAAGACCCTCAAATTACATTTCATACAGGTCACCTTGGGAAAATCGTCATAACTTCGATCTGAATATCAGATTGAATTTTCGTAAGAATTTACAAAAAGAGGATGGATTGTAGTTGTTGTGAGTATCATTTTCAGAACCTAAGGTTGAAACAGTGAGACATGGCATGTCATACAAGTTCGCTCTACTGAACTAGTCTATAATCAGGTCACCCTAGGAGATTTGGCATAACTCTTCCTTGGAGAATCCAATCTTGATCAGACTTGCAGGGTTAGAAAGAGGTATCAAAGGGCTACTGGGGGACGAGATTTCAAATATTCGAGATCCACGGCTATAGAGATACAACAGATTCAATATCGAGCTCTTATAAAGTGAAAAAAAAGTGTGTCATTTTTTTTTATTTTGCATAAGATTGGTTGGAAAAACTTAGTTTGAAGGAATCCCAAGGTAATAGTGAAGAACTATTAGCATTAATTAATGCCCTGAAGAAATAAAATGGAAACACCTAGTAAGCAACCTGAAAGCTCTAGCATGACTCGTGAAGAAGAGGAAGAAATGCAACATGATATATCAAAATTACAAGACCAAGTATAACAAATTTCACTCTCACTAAAGGTAAATGAAGCCAAGATGAATCGCGTGGGAGTTAAGATGAATGGCATGGAAGCTAAGATGAATGTCATGGACGCTAAAATGAAAGCTAAGATGAATGGCATGGATGATAAGATGGAAGGATTGAAGATAAATTTGAATAAGTTGCTATAAGAAATGGTCACTAATGGTGAAAGGGTAGTAAAGGAAACTCATGATTAGAACAAAAGAAATGTTAATCATGATTTCATAGACTCTAATGTTGGATTGAAAACCCAACATATTCCAAAAATTGATATGAGGAAGTTTGATGGCAAGGATCCCGCAACATGGATATTATAGATGGAGCAATTTTTCAATATCAATAATGTGCAAAACACACAAAAGGTATGTATTGCAACTTTATATTTGGAACCAAGTCAGCTTGTATGGTATCAATGGCTTTGTTGTCGTAAACAAATTATCACTTGGGCAATGTTTACGAAATAATTGAGAGCATATTATGAGGATACAAAAACCAACAGTTCTTTTAGCCAATTGATAAGTCTCAAACAAAAGGGTTCAATAATGGAGCACATTGAGGAGTTCCAAAAATTGAACATAAGGGTAAAAAATATTCCATAGGAGCATAGGATTGATGTATTCATAGGGACTTTAAAGGATAATATCCAGCATGATGTTCTCCTTTGAGAACCTAATTCATTAGAGAAGGCATTCAGGTTAGCAAGAAAAATGGAAAGCAAAATTATGGCAACCAAGAAGCATACCACTCACAACTATAAAGATGGAAGTGTTGTTGCCCCTA
>APFE031384325.1:0-21303 GCA_000404065.3 Pinus taeda | reverse complement strand
AGATTAAATTAACTTCTACTATTAAAATTTTTAATTTTAACTTGCATGATCATGTTATAGTAATTATTAATTGTGGAGAACATCTTTAAATCAATATATCTAAAAATAATACATATTATTAATATTTACTGTGAAACTATTGTTTAAGTAATAAATTTGTAAAGTATTTATATAATTATCTTGAAATATTTTTTCGATATATTAAGTTAGGGTTTATTTCTACAAAAGTTTGATCACTCATGAGAATCATGAAAGTTAATATGCTATGATAGTATTTAATGAATGATTTTACATGTTCTTAAGTATTAGTGATTATCAACAATAAAGGAAATATCCTTTTTTTTCCTCTTGCTAATGCCTTTATGACATGCAAGATGAGCATGTGCTTTAGGAAATCTGATGCAGGAGCATCTGGTTGACAGGGTGAAGACCGAGAAAGGGCGGACAAAGTTTCGGAAGAAGATTGGGAAAGATGAACAGTTCGACAAAAGGACAGCAAGTCTGTCACGGTTCTTACATTTTTATTTTATTTTCTACCAAAGTCAACCACAACATTAGATTTTGTTAGTTAATTTTCATTTATTTTTATCTACTGTGGCAACAGGTTTTAATTCTAGTTGTTAGAATTAGATTAATATCAATGAGTAATGTAAACGACAAACCCTTGTGGGAGAAAGATGACAAATTAAGCAAACGAATAGACAGGTAGAGTAAGTTTTAGTAACTGCCAGGAAAAACTGAAATAGAATAACTATCTGACAAACTATAAAGGATAACTATCTACAGTTATCTAACTACCTGTACCTATTGTATAAATGAACAGACTAAAAACCACAGAGGGGTTCAACAGCTAAGTGATTGAAAAAGAGAATTAAAGAAATATATGTCAAATTCCCTTCATCTAGATTCTGTGCACAAATAGATGTATGAATGAAATACATAAGTCCTCTGTATTAAAAAAAATTCTATCTATATATTTCTGTACAAATAATTCGCGCAGGCAAACACAGTGACAGAGATTCACAAAACAAGTTCACACATATATATTATCGCATAGCAAATATCGTTACAGGCAAATACATGACCGACATTCCAAATACCCCGAGTCTCAAGACAAGTCAAGACGAGAGTGAGAAATAGGCGAAAAGAGGCGAACAGAGCCGAGGAGCACAACGACCCACAGTCGAAACCGGGTAAGCAATAACATCAAAGATTAACCGTAGATTGCAAATTCAAATATATTACATTGCAAGCCTGTCAAATTAAATATTACATGAATGAATCGTGTGATGAGGGTTCGATGAACCGAATCATCCACTAACCAAAACCTACAGCAAACTTCTACATTACGGGTACGGGTTAAAGCAACCCAAAACAGTAAATGTTATAGCTAATAATCATACATACGCCGACAACTACAATCAGAACAGAGAGCCACGGATGCATCCAAACACACAGACCATGATACAGGCAGATACAGTAAAAAACGAAGAGGCACCAAGATAAGAACAGAGCTACCTGGAAGAGTATCGACCGAACTCATTGCGAAGAGCCACGAAACCGGTCACCTGTAACATTACAAAGGAGTAAGTTAGGGTTTGTTGACACAGTGGAAACCCTCGAACCAGAACGAAACCGAAGGTCAAAAACGAATTAACAAGAAGCGAAGCGAGCATGGTTAAAGGGGAGAACCATACCTGATAAGTGAACCGAGTCCTCAACTCACCAAGATGAAGTGAAACCCTGACCACGGAGGGGCCGAGTGTTGTTAGACACAGCTCGAAAAGCAAACCAAGAGCTATAGCAGGGAACCAGTGAATTACCTGAGCACAGAGCCGATTGCCGAAGAAAACCCAGGTTGCAGGCCAACGAACTGCATATTGTCAACTGGACAAACCAGAAACCCTCAACACCAACATTCACCACAAATTATAGCGCCATTGACCGAGATAAATAAAGAATACAGAAGTAGAACCAGTCGACTGAGCATAGTCACGAAGAACCAACAGAATGCAAGGTAACAGAGCCACAACTTACTAGTAAACGCCTGAACCAAACACACGGACAAGAATACAGCATCAAACCACATCGTTTAGCAAGAGACCATCAGAAAATTAGCAGTGTATCCCCACAGACAGATAACAACCACAGAAGCAGAACCGATCTTCAGAACGAAACCTCAGAGCAGCGAAACGATGGAGCGAAAATGCCAAATGAGTGCGAGTTGACAAAGTGAAAAGGGTGGTAAGGAGATTAGGGTTCGGCAGAATCAAGGAGGACAGGTGTCGCAGCGAGGGCAGGTAAGTACCGTAGGTTAATTTTAAATCACCTACCACATTCAATTGCTAATTAAACTCTAATCAAACCAAAATATCAGTGAAGGACCGCGAAGGGTTGGGCTGGCGTGGGACCACGTGGGCTGGCCACATCAATTGGTATTAGAGCAGTTTTTTATTTTATTATTATTTAGAGGAAGATGGCAGAAGGACAAGCGCCAAGACAAGGGCGTGGAAGAGGTGCACGTAGGGGAGTGGATGAAGGATTAAGAGAACAGATTAGAGTTCTTACAGCTTGCTTGGAAGCAGTGGAAGCGGGTAGACGAAGAGACCCGGAATTGGGAGATGACAGTGAGGAAGAAGCAGTAGCTGCTGCAGACGCTTCTGATGAGGAAGCTCTAGAATTGAGACTGCTGCGTTCAATTTTATTGGCCAGCCGCAAGCCAAAGACAGAAATTTCAAATTACGATGGCAGTCTGTCTGCTGATGTCCTACTAGATTGGATAAGCGAACTAGATAAATATTTTGAGAATGAGGAAGTTAAGGAGGATAAGAGAGTGAAGTTCGTTGCTACTAAGTTGAAAGGACATGCCCTCTTGTGGTGGGATAATGTCCAGGCAGACAGAAAACGACTGAACAAACTACCCATACGAAACTGGTAAAGGATGGTAGCGAAACTAAAGGGCAGATTTCTACCGAAAGATTACCAGGTTGAACTATGTCGGCGAGTACATAATTTGAGACAAAAGGGTATGACCGTCAAAGAGTACACGGAAGAGTTCTACCGGGTAAATCTACGTGCTGGTTATACGGATGAGACTCCAGAAAAGACAACACGGTATGTCAACAGTTTGAGGATGGAGATCCTGGATGAAATTAGCATTATTTCTCCGAGAAGTATTGAAGAAGCCTTTCAGAGTGCTGTGAAGGCTAAGGAGAAAATTAATAGGAAGCAGAATAGCAGGAGAGGGAGAGGGAATGGTAGAGGACGAGGACAGTCCTACGGAAGAGGAAAGAGTGCTGCGAACAGTGAAGAATGCAGCAGCTCAAAAACTTTAGAGACAGCAGACAAAGGAGACAGCACCAGAGGAGGTCGGTCATATCAGCGAGGACAAGGAAATGGCCGTGGAAGGGGAACTAGTTTCCAGTGCTACAGGTTTCAAAAATGGAGACATCGATCCTTTGAATTCCCAGAAGTTGAGCAGACAGGTTAGAGAGGAACATTTATGATTCAGCCTGAAGAAGCTAAAGCGCAACCACGGGAAGTGGAAGATATGGTAGAAACGGGAGAAGCATTGCTTTTGAATAAAGTGCTGTTAAAGCCAACCAAGGAAGTGGCTGAACCAACATAGCGGAAGTCACTGTTTCGGACAGTCTGTAAATCACATGGGAAATGCTGCAAGGTGATAATAGACAGCGGGAGTACGGATAACTTGGTTGCCATTGAGATGGTGGAAAAACTGGGGTTGAAGCGGCTGAAGCACCCCACAACATACAAGGTGTCGTGGCTACAGAAAGGCCACCAGCTGTTGGTTGACGAACAATGCGAGGTAGAGTTTCGCATTGGCAAGTATCATGATACAGTGGTCTGCGATATTATGCCTATGGACGTGTGCCACATACTACTCGTAAGACCATGGCAGTATGACAGGAAGGTGACACACGATGGGAAAACGAATTGTTACAAGTTTACGAAGGATGGGGTCAAACACACACTCGTACCCATCAAAGAGGAAGATTCAGCAGAATCAAGTGGAACAAAGGCGTTATTAATGGGGGGAAAATAGTTCATAAAGCAGATTGATGAAACTGAAATTAATTTTGCAGTTGTGAGAAGGATGAAGCCAGTACTACTGAACCTAGAGAAAACAGAATTGCCTAGGGAAATACAAGAGCTGTTAGAAGAATTTCAAGACATTGCGGCTGATGAGTTACCTGATAAGTTGCCTCCTAAAAGGAGCATCAACCATCACATTGATTTTATACCAGGAGCTAGCTTACCGAACAAGGCAGCATACAGAATGAGTCCAAAGGACAATGAAGAAGTACGCAAACAAGTGCAGGAGTTGTTAGACAAGGGACTGATTAGAGAGAGTTTAAGCCCCTGTGCAGTACCTACAGTCCTTGCGCCCAAGAAGGGTGGAGAGTGGCGAATGCGTACAGATTCCCGGGCTATAAACAAGATCACCATCTGATACAGGTTTCCCTTGCCTAGGATGGATGACATGATGGATTGCCTTAGTGGGGCAGCATATTTTACGAAAATCGATCTGAAAAGTGGGTATCATCAGATCAGAATTAGAGAAGGAGACGAATGGAAGACAACCTTCAAGACCAACGAAGGACTGTACGAATGGCTAGTTATGCCGTTTGGGTTGAGTAACGCTCCAAGTACCTTTATGAGACTGATGAACGAAATGTTAAAGGAATTTATCAGAAAATTCGTGATAGTCTATCTGGATGATATTTTAATTTTTAGCAAGACGAAAAGAGAACACCTTCAACATATTCAAAGAGTATTCGAGAAGCTGCAGCAAAAAAAACTGCTGATAAATTTGAAGAAATGCACTTTCCTACAAAAGGAGTTAATTTATCTGGGATTCGTAGTGGCGGAGAATGAGTTAAAAATGGACCCAGAGAAGATTACAGCGATCATGAGTTGGCCGTCACCAAAAAGTTTATTCGACGTACGTAGCTTTCACGGTTTAGCAAGTTTTTACAGAAAGTTTATTAAGAATTTTATTGAAATCTGTGCGCCAATGCTAGAGACCATAAAAAAGGCCAGCCAACCTTTTTGCTGGACTAAAGCAGCAGAAGACAGTTTCCAACTTCTGAAGCAGAAAATAACGGAGAGGCCAATCTTGAGGCTGCCTGATTTTAGAAAACATTTTCAGGTTCGGTGTGATGCAAGCGGGACAGCTATCGGCGTTGTACTCAGTCAAGAGGACAGACCAGTGGCATTCTTTAGTGAGAAACTAAATGAAAGTCGACAGAAGTATTCATCATACGACAAAGAATTCTATGCAGTGGTTCAAGCCTTGAAGCATTGGAGGCACTACTTACTAGGTAATGAGTTCGTTTTGTTCTCTGATAATTTTGCGTTACAGTACATAACACAACAGCACAAATTGAACCATAAGCACGCCAAGTGGGTGGAGTACCTCCAAAGTTTTACTTTCGTATTGAAGCACATAAGTGGGCAATTCAACAAAGTGGCAGATGCTTTAAGTAGAAGAGCCTTGCTCTTACAGGAAAGCGGCATACAGGTGATGGGGTTTGAGTATTTGAAGGATTTGTACCAGATGGACGCGGATTTTACGGAAGCCTTTGAGGCATGCCAAAATCCTGTCTTAAGAAATACAAGCCCATGGCTGGATTTTAATTTACAGGAAGGATTGTTATTTCGTGGTGGATAGCTATGTATTCTGGATTTTTCAATGAGGGAAAATCTAGTAAAAGAGAAACATAGCGGAGGTTTAGCAGGACATTTTGGCGTTGATAAAACATTGGAACAGCTAGGACATTTTTATTACTGGTCGAAAATGAGTCGGGATGTACAGAGGTATGTAACCAAGTGTAAAATCTGCCAACTGGTGAAAGGGCACAGCCAGAATGCTGGATTATACACGCCCCTACCAGTTCGAAGCAGGTCGTGGGATTCAGTCAGCATTGACTTTGTCCTAGGATTGCCTAGAACGCAGTGAGGATATGATTCAGTGATGGTGGTGGTGGATAGATTTTCAAAGATGGCTCATTTCATTCCGTGCCGGAAGACTAGCGACGCCACAAACGTGGCACATCTCTTCTTCACAGAAGTAGTTCGATTACATGGCTTACCAGAAACTATAGTTTCAGACAGGGATGTAAAATTTACAGGGCATTTTTGGCGCACCCTGTGGAAAAATCTGGGCACACAGTTAAATTTCAGTTCTGTGTATCACCCGCAGACTGATGGACAGACGGAGGTGGTGAACAGGAGTTTGGGCAACTTATTGCAAAGTTTAACAGGGGAAAACTTGCGATTGTGGGATCGAGCTCTGGCCCAGGCAGAATTCGCTTATAACGATTCATCTAATCGGAGCACAGGTCTTAGCCCATTCCAAATCTTATATGGTATGCATCCGCGGGGAGTACATGAATTACGCGACTTAGGACAGCTAGAAAGGAGGAGTGCAGACAGGGAAGATTTTGCCGAAGCAATGAGCGAACTGCACGAGAAAGTTAAATTGAGATTACAGGAAAACACGCAGAAATACAAACAGCATGCAGACATAAAACGGTGTGAGGTACATTTTGAGGTTGGAGACGAAGTTCTTGCGCATTTAAGTCGGGAACGGTTTCCTAAGGGTACGTATAACAAACTGAAGTTTAAGAAAATCCGCGCATGCAAAATTCTTCGCAAGTTTTCAGCGAATGCATACGAAATTCAGTTGCCACCTGATATAGGTATATCACCCATATTCAACGTGGCAGACCTCTTTCCATATCATGCCTAGGCGGAAGACGAAAGAATGGTACAGCTACAACGGGACACCCAGTTCGAGAGCAGTATTTGGAAGAAACAGTTATCGTCGGTCAAGACCCATGAGATCGAAGGAATCATCAGCACACATGTAGCCAAGAAGACGCGCAGGAAGGAGTATCTGCGTTATCTCGTCAAGTGGAAGGATCGTCCAATGGAGGACAGTTCCTGGCTCGACGAGACACAGATTCGGAAGGCGGGCTACTCGGTGGAGGAATTCATGGAACGGAGCCATGAGATCTCTCTTTTACCCTGGCAGCCTGATGCAGGAGCATCTGGTCGATAGGGTGAAGACCGAGAAAGGGCGGACAGAGTTTCGGAAGAAGATTGGGAAAGATGAACAGTTCGACAAAATGACAGCAAGTCTGTCAGGGTTCTTACATTTTTATTTTATTTTCTACCAAAGTCAACCACATCATTAGATTCTGTTAGTTAATTTTCATTTATTTTTATTTACTGTGGCAACAGGTTTTAATTCTAGTTGTTAGAATTACATTAATATCAATGAGTAATGTAAACGACAAACCCTTGTGGGACAAAGATGACAAATTAAGAAAACGAAGAGACAGGTAGAGTAAGTTTTAGTAACTACGAGGCAAAACTGAAATAGAATAACTATCTGACAAACTGTAAAGGATAACTATCTATAGTTATCTAACTACCTGTACCTATTGTATAAATGAACAGACTAAAAACCACAGAGGGGTTCAGCAGCTAAGTGATTGAAAAAGAGAATTAAAGAAATATATGTCAAATTCCGTTCATCTAAATTCTGTGCACAAATAGATGTATGAATGAAATACATAAGTCCTCTGTATTAAAAAAAAATCTATCTATATATTTTTGTACAAATAATTCGTGTAGGCAAACACAATGACAGAGATTCACAAAACAAGTTCACACATATATATTATCGCATAGAAAATATCGTTACAGGAAAATACACAAACGACATTCCAAATACCCTGAGTCTCAAGACAAGTCAAGACGAGAGTGAGCAACAGGCGAAAAGAGGCGAACAGAGCCGAGGAGCACAACGAACCACAGTCGAAACCGAGTAAGCAATAACATCAAAGATTAACCGTAGATTGCAAATTCAAATATATTACATTGCAGGCCTGTCAAATTAAATATTACATGAACGAATCGTGTGATGAGGGTTCGATGAACCGAATCATCCACTAACCAAAACCTACAGCAAACTTCTACATTACGGGTATGGGTTAAAGCAACCCAAAAGAGTAAATGTTATAGCTAATAATCATACAGACGCCGACAACTACAATCAGAACAGAGAGCCACGGATGCATCCAAACACACAGACCACGATACGGGCAGATACAGTAAAAAATGAAGAGCCACCAAGACAAGAACAGAGCTACCCAGAAGAGTATCGACCGAACTCATTGCGAAGAGCCACGGAACCGGTCACTTGTAACATTACAAAGGAGTAAGTTATGGTTTGTTGACACAGTGAAAACCCTCGAACCAGAACGAAACCGAAGGTCAAAAATGAGTTAACAAGAAGTGAAGCGAGCATGGTTAAAGGGGAGAACCATACCTGATAAGTGAACCGAGTCCTCAACTCACCAAGACGAAGTGAAACCCTGACCACGGAGGGGCCGAGTGTTGTTAGACACAACTCGAAAAGCAAACCAAGAGCTATAGTAGGGAACCAGTGAATTACCTGAGCACAGAGCCGATTGCCGAAGAAATCCCAGGTTGCAGGCCAACGAACTGCATATTGTCAACTGGACAAACCAGAAACCCTCAACACCAACATTCACCACAAATTATAGCGCCATTGACTGAGATAAAGAGAGAATACAGAAGTAGAACCAGTCGACTGAGCATAGTCACGAAGAACCAACAAAATGCAAGGTAACAGAGCCACAACTTACCAGTAAACGCCTGAACCAAACACACGGACGGGAATACAGCATCAAACCACATCATTTAGCAAGAGACCATCAGAAACTTAGCAGTGTATCCCCACAGATAGATAGCAACCACAGGGGCAGAACCGAGCTTCAGAACGAAACCTCAGAGCAGTGAAACGACGGAGCGAAAATGCCAAATGAGCGCGAGTTGAAAAAGTGAAAAGGGTGGTAAGGAGATTAGGGTTCGGCAGAATCGAGGAGGACAGGTATCGCGGCCAGGACAGGTAAGTACCGTAGGTTGATTGTAAATCACCTACCACATTCAATTGCTAATTAAACTATAATCAAACCAAAATATCAGCGATGGACCGCGAAGGGTTGAGCTGGCGTGGGACCACGTCGGCTGGCCACATCAAAATCATGTCTTACGGGATACCAAATAATTGGATTACACCCATCCTACTCCACACCAAAGTTTAACATGGATCGATTTTGAAGTGTCTCCTACTAGCCACAAGGAAGTTTCAAACCTAGTTTTCCATTTAAATGTAGGGGCTTTGAAACAAATCACACTAATGGTATATGACTCTAAAGTGGAGGACATGAAATAGAAGTTCATCCAATTATATTTACTTGTATCACCATACCACTTAATATAATTGTTTTGGATGCCACTGCACATTTGACTACTACCACGAGGTGCCAACATGGCTTTATCCTAGGCTTTAATTGTGAAAAATATCTCAAATTTGTGAATTGGATTTAACCAATTTGGGTGGCACTGAATGCTATCTAAAGATCAATATTGATATATTACTTTCTAGGACATCATCAAATTCACATGGCCATCCTATTCAAAATTCATTTCTATTAGGAATTGACTACAGAATATTTAACCTCAATCTAATCCTATCTCACAATACAATGTTGGGAATCAAGGAATACCGGGAGGGGATGAGGGGTGTGTTGTCACAAAACCTGTACTAAGGGCTGCTACTTAGTAAGCTCTCATGCAACTGTTTCAAACCAGGCTTTTAGCTAGGGATTAGCCTCCCTAACCTGAGAGGGCTCTCTCAAAACAAACTATTGATTTATCTTTAGACACAAAGAGGGCTAACTCTTGAAACGTAGATTTAATAAACAAGCTGGTTGGACAGTCAACATACCATTTCTTCCATTAGGCTCATGGAGTCAAACATCTTATCAGTAAACTATTAACTGTTCCTTCATAGAAGCCAAGGCATGTAACGTTTAAACATTCAAGATATTCAACAAATAACCATCAGCTGATAAGTACACACAGGAAGTCTGAGCACTAGGTGAATTCAGAGTGATTGTGTACCTAAGGAGCTGTAAAACATGAAGGACAAGAACCTCAACTTACAAGTATGCACAGGAAGTCTGAGCATCAATGATGAATTCAGAGTGATTGCATACTCATAAAGCTGCAAAACTTACATTAGACCAAACCACCAACATCTTGAGCATTTGAACACATTATGAATCTTGGGAAGAATAAAACAGTCTATCTATTATTGTCAAAAGCTTTATACATAAACCCATAAAAACTCTGTCTTTGCATAAGTATCCAACCCCTGATACATCCAAGTTCTTCCTATATATAAGAAATAAAGCTCAGCTATCTTGAGTCTCCTCAACAAGCATGAAGGGAGAACTCGATGATCTATCATTAATAAACCTTATCTATTTCTAAACCAACTCATTAATTACAAAAGTATTGAGCTATGATTACATAAAGTCCTAATCAAACTAAAACACTAATTCCTTTCTCCTCGTAATATGATTCTTCTTGGATGCTGGACAGCTGTATGATTTCTGTTATGGTTAAGATATGTTAAGGGAACATTCACCGAGCAAGCTGGTCTCGGATGCTAGCTGTATAGACAGCTTATTAATTGATAAAAATGATCACCCTATATCCACGGTCCTCTGTCTTCTACCATCCTTCGAAAACTAAGCAACATGACCGAGTTCTTTAATACCCCACAGAATGGAACATTGCCACGTGTTGGATATGCTGTAGGTTGTGGTGATGGACAGGTGTGCCATTTCAAAAAACTCCCGCTCATGAACTCAACTGTCTGTCTGCGTTATTTTTAAAAACATCATCTACAGCAGTTTCGTAGCGCGCTACGAAACTGCTGTTTTATTTAAAACAGTTTGCCTTTTGTCCCGAGATCTTTTATAATTAATCACCCTCTGCAAGCAGCTCCTTAAGCTTTGATATTGACAAAGCAATATCAATTAAAGGTTTCAATTGTTGTTTGTGCATTCACTTCATGTTTAGAAACATCTGGCTCATATTGTTCCACATAAAGTCTAATTGTCCCGCCAGCTGAACCTGTGTCTGATGAGCGAAATATAATCCTAGATCCATCCTTAAAACAAAACGAATTCCTTGTTTTAACGCTACACTTCCATCAATTGGATCAGTATATGCAAAATTGTCTGTAAATTGAATTGTGTAGTTTCCATAATAATCTGCCCTTCCTTAGATATACAAGGGAGTGTACCTTGCTGGAAAAAGGTTACCTGTTCTGATTCCAAGCCAAATTATTTTTGACTTTGCATATTTCAATTCAACATAAGCCAAACTAGCTTTGAAAGTTTCATGTATCCCGTGGCTCTGCCTGACATTGAATTCTGAGCTCTATCAGAGTCATTTTCAAAATCACCTGTACTAGCATGCAGATATTTTCTGCAAAGGTCCCTTTAAACATCCACAACTTAGTAAATATATACAGAATTATGAGTTCTCTGAAGAAAATGAGATTCTAATTCTAGACAAAGCTGTTAAGACTGTTCTACTTTCTTGATTTCTTCTTGGCAGATAGCCCAGCTTTTAGGGAGATCATAGACGGTTTCATATACCAGCTGGTATCAAACAGTTCAATAATTGGGTCGGTCGATGTCTCTGACTCTGAATCTGAAACCTTTTTTATGACTATGGTAGTCTTCTGGCTTTTTATTTTTATGTTTGTGCTTGGAACGCTTATCCTTTCCTTTAAATTCTTCATTGGAGCTGCTGTTGTCATCCACGTGTCTTCTTGTTCAATTTATTGGCCACTTCATCCTAAAATCCTTCAAAAGTTTAGACATGTGTTCCCAGCTGTTTAATGCTTCAAAACATGATGAGCAACACCATCTCTCCAGGTATGTTGGACTCTTTGTTGAATGGACAAGTGTACAAGCCAACCTCTACGTATGCATCTTTAGCCAAACCATAACTATAGGTAATAAAGTACCTTTATTAAAGTTTTAGCTTAAGACAAAATCTTTTACCTTTATAAAGGATGGCCACTTGTCAATGTTTGAATGGCTCTGATAGCCTCATCTGGTTCCTTGATGTTCCTTAGGCGTTTCCTTCAAAAATCTGCTGACGTCACCACTAAACTGCTCATTTTCTTCATAAAACAGCACCTACAGCAGTTGCGTAGCGCAAATTTGGCCCTTCGTTTCTCTCAGCTCATGATGTATTTGAAGAAACGGAAAGAGGTTTTTGTAGTGCAGCATGTTAGGAATAAAAACCTCTTTCAGTTTGCAAAATTTCGTTCTCAGCTGCTCAGGAAAGCTTCTGCAAGTTAACTAGTAAGAACAGTTTTTCTGCTAAAACAGGCTGCTTCAGGGGTTTCGTAGCGTAAGGTTTGTTATGTGTATATGTCTTCATTTCTTGAATTTTCCCTTTTGATTAGGGCTCAAACCTTCTCAAATGATCTTATTACACCTCTGAAGAAACATCCCTTTCAAAATACATCCCTTTTGCTTTCAAGGTAGATCCTTAAAAAAAAACAAAACTGTCACCTTCAGCAGTTTCGTAGCGCGCTACGAAACTGCTGTGCGAGTCAAAAACACATAGTTATCTTTTTATAAAATTGTCTCTTTTGGGATTTCAATGACTACATGTATAACATCTAGATATATTATTAATTCAAGCACTCCAACCTTTGAATTAAATCCTGTGAAATTTGAAACAAATTCTTTGGTGACTTGCATGTGACCTCCTTGAAGTTTTTTCACAAAATCTCCAACAACCAACCTGTTTGAAAGCTTGTCCAAATAGTTTTTTTGAAATTTTGGTCAGTGATAACAGGGTGAATTAGTATTTTACAAATATTATGCTTCCTTAAATAAATGTTAAATCAAATATAATAAATAAATCAAGAAAGCATCATAGACATGATATTTGTGCACAATCATTTACTCATGGATACCCTTTTGGGAGAAAAATTACAAAAACTTGTCTGTCACATACCCCAGTAACCTCACAAGTAAAAGCAGGGAGTTAGAATTTCTTTTATACAAATTACGCACAAGTAATTATCCAATTCACCACTCCATAATTCATCATTAACCGTTAGATATAATGATCACTAATACATCAAGTAAATTGCAATAAAAGACAGTAAGTTGTATAACCATGAACCGCCACTATGGTAGTGTAATATCATAAACTGTCTCATGAATCCTTACATCCATTTCATGAATTCCTTCACCATATTAATTAATCTCATACTTGGACATTATGGTTAGGCTATCAAATAAAGAACCATCAACATCAAGTATTCATCATCATCAAACTGACAAAAAAGGCAATCACACCATTGAACACCAATATACCTTGGAAACCCCGTAGGGTGAAAACCAGCAAACATTTAATCCTATTGTTAAACTCTCGTGAGGGATTTCACCACTCACTCAATGGCTTATAAGGGATTCTATCCCTTAACCATTGTTATAAAATTATTACATTGAATTATCATTAAGTTACCACATAACTAGCTAAAATCTAATATAGTTTCCATATAATCTTTTCTTACATACCGCCACATGCAACATTCCTTGTGGCATGATTGTTCTAGCAATGGACGATCCTGTAGCTCGAACTCATCTGCATGGACCAGTAATCCTTTTCCTTACACAATGTTAAACATCACTTTCGTTTGTCACCAACCACCATCGTTTCCTGTCAATGTAGTTGTCAACAAGCTTTGGCAACAATATTAGATACATTATTAATCAATCAATAAGCAACATATAAAAGTGATCTTTTAACATCTACTCATCTGCATGAGCAAGCATAACATGCTAATTAACTAGTACATATATTCAAGTAAATTCTTATTCTACTTTTCACCATGCTTATTCACACTAATACATATTTATCTTTATGAGATCAGACCATTAGTTTTACAAGTCCTTGTTTCCCTTTAAAAACATGTAACACATTAGTTATGTTTACATACAGTTAACAAACTATTGTTTCTATGCCTTTGCACATGCATTCCTTCCACATAATTATTTTCCAAGAAATTAACATAGTTTCTTTAACATACAAAGAACACATCTCCATAACACAATGAATATTCTTTGAGTATCCAATAGCTTATTTTATAGCCCTTCTTTAATATATGCAAAGCATATTCCATTCTCTAGAACTCTACCATCATTTCATGTAAACATTTACTTACTTCCTTCTTAAAGGGAGTCACCATAACGCCATTTCTTTATCTTCCTATAAGTAAGTTTCTGATGTTTTTCATTATCCAACTCATCTAGAAAGACAATCTTTTCAAGAGACTAATATTTCCAAAAATGTTAACATCGATTATCATTACTTAAAGAAAGTCAACAGAATACTTTCTTTACGAAGAAAACATATAAAATATTCAATCCTTTACCACATGCATCAACATATTTTCTTTACCAAGAAAACATATAAAATATTCTATCTTTTACCGCATGCATCGGCATATTTTCTTTACCAACAAAACATATAAACTAATCACCTTTTACCGCATGCATTAGCATGTTTTCTTCACCAAGAATACATATAAAATATTCAATCTTTAACTGCATGCATTAACAAGTTTTCCTCACCAAGAATACATATAAAATATTCAATCTTTAACTGCATGCATTAACATGTTTTCTTCACCAAGGAAACATGTAAAATATTTAATCTTTTAATGCATACTATTATGCATATATTATCTATATTTGGTAAGAAATGCTTAGTAAGATACCTAAATAAAACAAACATATATTTTTTTCTTCAAGAAAGTGAGCAAGTTACTTATCTTATTCATGGCAACCTCCTTGTCTCCATCACCTCTGTTTTGGAAGCCGAACCCGCCAGAGACATTGGAAACAATTTGAAGTAACCAAAAGAAGAACCCAACAAGGGTTTGAGTAGATTTTTTGGTCTGAATTTGGTTTTAAAGTGCACTGCCTCCTCTCTTAAAATATATTGGGTAGTCCTCATCTACCTCATGCTTCTGTCTCTCGTGCAATGGTCTATACATCATTATAGTAAAATAATAATCTGAAAAGAGTTGGTAGCTTTCTATAATCACAAACTGGACGTTGGCTCCAACGCAAAACTTGCAAATCCACCTTGCAATAGGCTCCAATAGTTATTCCCTCTATGCTTTATTAGCAGTAAATCCCAGTCTTGTCACAAGCAGGCTTCTGCCATCATTTCAGGTGAGCCGGCAAGCATAACGAATCGAAGGAAGTAGGGTAGCTGGGAGGGAGATGAGGGAGAGATGCAGAGTGTAATGGCTTCCTTCTCACGTCCAGTTCCGTCGTCTGTCTAGTCACTTACTTCTTCGAGGAGTTTGGCCTCTCATCCTACAAAAGTAACCACTATGTAACAAACCAGCAGTTGTATTGCATTTTCTTGTGAGCATGACCTATAGGCTTCTTCTTGTCTCATTTTATCACCTAGGGTGTCTTCCCTCTCACTTTCTCCGCTCAGGCAAGGGAACCAAGAACCTTACTCATTGTGATGCGGTAATGTTGCAGGAGCTACTGAATCCAAGAAATATCGTGGTGAGTCTGAATTTATGTAAAAGGAATCGATATGGAAAAAAATGAAAGCTCACAGAGGTAAGACCGTAAAAAAAATACACAACCCCCTACCATCCAAGAAGCGTTTCCTTTCTACCAAGATCCCTTTCTTGATTTCCCTCAATCAGTTTCATAACTACCAAGAATCAATTAATAATTGATCCGTAACTTGAAATTACTTTGACGCAGGGTTAATTATAATAGGGATATTACATACTCCCCCCCTTAACAAGAACACCATCCTCGGTGTTCATCTCCCATTGGAACTTTAGATTGTACTCATGGTATAACCATCTAAACCACACAAAATGTGATCCTTCCTCGTTTAAAATCAAAGATTTCATTTCAAGAAATGGCAACAAACAAAATAGTAATGATATAGTCATAAGAAAGATCCATAGTCATAAGCATTTATAACTGAAAAATATGAGAGTTCTAATTGCCACCACTTGGCCCTTATTCAAATTCATAAAACCAAACTTATATCAACTTACCATTACTTACCAATTACTCTTGAAAACCATGAGTACTTTCACGTAAGAATTTTAATAGTAATTGAACAAGCCATCGAACCTCCATGGTAAGTAATTCCTGTAATGTATGACTAACAAGTTCAATCGCATTAGTCACAATATTCTGAGTCAAATGAAATACTTTTAACTATCAGTCAATTGTGCAATGTGAGATGATATTTAATTCACAGTACTTTTACAAGTACTTAAGAGCTCATCACTACACCACATGCACATTGAATTAATTCTTACTAAAGACATCCACAAAGTACTTCTAAAAGTACCAAAAGAGCACCTAGCTCTCTAATCATCAAAACAATCAATCACTTCATCATTTGAAATTTGTCTTAGTCCCTACTAAGACTTTCAAAAGATTAGTAATACAATAAATGAATTAAAATTTCCAATAACTCCTTATTGAGCACTAAGCTCATTTTCTGTTAAATGTGCATAACATATTTTACACAACTATATATAGAATTCATTTTTAACATAACATATAACTGATTAGTTAATTTCTTTAGCTATGAGAACCATAATAGGATAAAGAATTCCCAGCCCATGGGAACTGGTTTCCACAACCAAATCGAGTCATTTTCACATCCAGACAGTTTCTTTGATAGAGACCTTACTAGGCCTATCATGGAATTCCACTGGCCAACCAGCTCAAGAATTCCAATGACCACATAGGGTCCAATATAGGATTCCTCTTGGCAGCATCCTGCCTATTCCTCTGACAACATCCCATCTATGAGGAATTTCGGGCCTCCTCCAACAGGCTCCAAATCAACAGAGTTTCCTCAGGATTTTTACCCTCTTCACCATCTTGGCAAAATCTTTTCCCTTATTGAGATAATTGATCTCTAGGGAGACGAAATACGGGGAGAGAAGTACCATCAACCCCTCTGGGTAGGTAAATGCCATCAACCAAAGGCATTTAATCTGGGTAGACAAGTACCTTCAACCCCTCCGAGCAGGTAACTGCCATCAACCCAAGGAATTCAATCCGGGCAGACAAGTACCATCAACCCCTCCAGGAAGATAACTGCCATCAACCCAAGGCATTCAATCCGGGCAGACAAGTACCATCAGCCTCTCCGGGTAGGTAACTTCCATCAACCCAAGGCCTTATAGCCTTTCACAACTATCTGCAACTGTCTGGCATGTTGAATTTCTCTTTTATTACTCTTTCCTAAAGTAATTTACGTAATGAACCATATGAACATTATCATTAACAAAATAAACATGCATGTACACCATGCAATTACACTTAACACTCATCATGGGTCCACAAAATCGAGATTGATGGGAAACATATCTATCATACATGTTGTATGCATTCTGATTTTCCAAATAACATAATCATGCATATCATATAACATTATAATTTCTCATTTATGATTGCAAGTCACATTGCAGCAATTTACGTGACGAGTTTTCTTGTTTCCATTAAGCTACCACTACTTAATCCCATCAGCAACATTAGTTATAAATATGCATTAGTTAACAAGTATTCAATTTCGAAAAAATTTCACGCATACAATATTTTCATGTATAAAAGCAAGTGCAAATATTCATTAACGTATAAATGTCAACAATAGTTAAGTTAACAATCTAAACATTTCCAATTTCCCATAGTCTATTGTCTTAATCCATAGCGTCATTAATGGAGTATTATCTTACGTTTAATATGTCCAACATTGACCATGAATCATTAATATAATTAAGCATAATCAAGGTGTTCCGACCAACCCTTGGTTCAACATGTATAACTAACTAATTATAGTACCCTTATCGGGAGCAATTCCTCTACTTATGCAATTAGAAGCATGATCCCCCTAAGTGTCACACATGCACCAGAGTTACCACTTGATGTTAGATGAAACAACTATCTTAACACTACTATGTGACCATTTTAGAATAATGACTTCAAGGAGACATTACAAAAATCATTAACATCAACACACTATAGTTATCATTTTCCAACTCCTTAAGCATGGTCAAAGGAATAATCACATGCACATCAAGCGCTATTTGGTCATCACTAGACTTAGCATCTTCTACAAGATTCTGGCACTCAAATCTTGCGCTATCTGGTCATCACCATACTTAGTGATTCTTTTTCCCATCTCCGTCTGTCCCTACAACACATCTTCTTCCTTCTCCTTGCTTCCTTTTCCTTTGGAAGCATCTATATTTGGGGAAGGTAGTTAGAGTTTATTGGCAACTGCATTAACACAGGTAGTCTATTTATGAATAATTGTCACATGTAATTCTACCATGAATGGGTCCTAGAAATGTTACCCATTGAACATGCTTCACACTCGAATGCAACATGCATAAGAAATCCATCATTCCCATAGTAGAGATAAATTCAACCCTCATTAAATCGAGGCTCAAATGATTTGTATCTCACAACAAGTAATGATTAACATAAAAATCATACCATGCTAGTGAATCTCAAAGAATTAGAGGGAAACATAATTAAATATGTTAAGACATAAGGATATACTATGCATCAAGCATTCATGGTGAATAAAATTGAGAACTCTTCTCATAAACAACTAGAACTATAGCACAGAGAGAGTAAGAATCATCATACACACATTCCACGCACGTGATACCAATCAAACCATTACTTATTTATGAATTGTAATAATCTTAAATCCAATACAGCTAATGCATATAAGTTCTATTGGTTAGTCATACAACACTAACCAATCTCAACTACCAATCATCTTCATGCATCTCTGACAAGACTGAATCAAAGATTAGTTATTACAATCAAGTCTCACTACATGACTCATTGTATATTTTCAATATCTAAAGGCGTTCTTCTAATGTCCTTTTAAAACAATTTTTCATCCTATTCAAGGATCTTCCCCACAATTTATATTCATGGATTGACTCATTGAGTTTCATTCATTGTAACTTAAATCATGTTCAATGAATGCATCTTTGTTATTGCCATATTTTCAAATGAAAAGTGGGTAGTTGATTGTCACTTTCCTCAATGAGTGTTCAATATTGTTCATAAATGTAATGAGTGTTCAATATTTTTCGCAAGTGTGACACAAGTTTTATTGTCTTTTCCCTCATCAAGAATTCAATGTCATGAACATAGTTATGCAACAACTTTATTACTTACTACTCAGAGCAGTTAGAAACATGAATCACACAATCATGCCACAAGTAGTGTACTACATAAATCAATATGCGAATGGTTAAACTCATACCTGAGTTAATGCCCACTGGTCGCATACCTCAATTTCTTTTCCGCTTACCAATTCCCAAAGGCACCAGTACTATAACCTTTAGCTCTGATACCACTTGTCACATACCCCGGTAACCTCGCAAGTAAAAGCAGGGAGTTAGAATTTTTTATACAAATTACCAACAAGTAATTATCCAATTCACAACTCCACAATTCATCACTAACCATTAGATATAATGATCATTAGTACATCAAGTAAATTGCAATAAAAGACAGTAAGTTGTATAACCATGAACAGCCACTATGGTAGTGTAATATCATAAACTGTCTCATGAATCCTTACATCCATTTCATGAATTCCTTCACCATATTAATTAATCTCATACTTGGACATTATGGTTATGCCATCAAATAAATAACCATCAACATCAAGGATTCATCATCATAAAACTAAGGCAAAAGGAATCACACCATTGAACACCAATATACCCTGGAAACCCCGTAGGGTGAAAATCAGCAAATGTTTAATCTTATTGTTAAATGCTCATGAGGGATTTCACCCCTCACTCAATGGCTTATAAGGGATTCCATCCCTTAACCATTGTTATAAAATTATTACATTGAAATATCATTAAGCTGTCATGTAACTAGCTAAAAGCCAATATAGTTTCCATGTAATCTTTTCTTACGTACCACCACATGCAACATTCCTTGTGGCATGATTGTTCTAGCAATGGATGGTCCTGCAACTCGAACTCATCTGCATGGACCATTAATCCTTTTCCTGCCACAATGTTAAACATCACTTTCCTTTGGCACCAATCGCCATCATTTCCTCTCAATGTAGTTTTTAACAAGCTTTGGCAACAATATTAGATACATTATTAATCAATCAACAAGCAACCTCTAAAAGTGATCTTTTAACATCTACTCATCTTCATGAGCAAGCATAACATACTAATTAACTAGTACATATATTCAAGTAAATTCTTGTTCTACTTTTCACCATGCTTATTCACACTAATGCATATTTCTCTTTAAGAGATCTAACCATTAGTTTTACAAGTCCATGTTTCCCTTTAAAAACATATAACACATTAGTTATGTTTACATACAGGTAACAAACTATTGTTTCTATGCCTTTGCACATGCGTTCCTTCCACATAATTATTTTCCAAGAAATTATAATAGTTTCTTTAACATACAAAGAACACATGTCCATAACCCAATGACTATTCTTTGAGTATCCAATAGCTTATTTTATAGCTCTTGTGTAATATATGCAACACATATTCCATTCTCTAGAACTCTACATCATTTCATGTAAACATTTACTTACTTCTTTCTTAAAGGGAGTCATCATAACCCCATTTCTCTATCTTCCTATAAGTAAGTTTCTCATGTTTTTCCTTTCAAGAAATTATTATAGATACCCATCTTTACGCTTAAAGAATCAAGAAACAATAACAAGGTTAACTGAACCATTTATGCACCAAAATCAAGAATTTGATCCAACTCATCTAGAAAGACAACCTTTTCAAGAGATTAATATTTCCAAAAATTTTAACATCGATTATCATTATTTACAAGAAAGTCAACATAATACTTTCTTTACCAAGAAAACATATAAAATATTCAATATTTTACCGCGTGCATCAACATATTTTCTTTACCAAGAAAACATATAAAATATTCAATCTTTTACCGCATGCATCAACATATTTTATTTAACAAGAAAACATATAAACTAATCATCTTTTACCGCATGCATTAGCATGTTTTCTTCACCAAGAATACATATAAAATATTCAATCTTTAACTACATGCATTAACAAGTTTTCTTCAGCAAGAATACCTATAAAATATTCAATCTTTAACTGCATGCATTAACATGTTTTCTTCACCAAGGAAACATGTAAAATATTTAATCTTTTAATGCATACTATTATGCATATATTATCTATATTTGGTAAGAAATTCTTAATAAGATACCCAAATAAAACAAACATATATTTTTTTCTTCAGGAAA
>APFE031384323.1:0-13408 GCA_000404065.3 Pinus taeda | reverse complement strand
TATTCTCTTTTGTTTTGTTAATAAGATAAACGACTATCATTATGGTTCCACTCATGTGTCTTTGATTATGATGTTTGAGTTGTATCTTTTCTGACTGGTACATAGTTGCATTTCCTGGATTTTATGCTTGTATTTGTCTTGTCCTTTTCTTGTGCATGTGTATGTTCACAGAGATCGTGAGGATTGCGACCAGCTGAAGCGGAAGAACGGAAGTGACAATACTTCTGCAAATATAAGCGTTGGATTCGAGGTAGGCTCTTATCTTGGCCTTTATTTTGCAATTAGGACCTGCGTGTTAGCGTGCTTGATTGTTTCTAGACCTCAGTTAGGCTAGAGGGATCACCTTTGTCCACAGAGGGGATTTACCTACACAACGCTTTGTGCTGGCCTTTGTTCTCCGTTCCTGCAATTCACAAGTGAAGTAAAAATGAATGACAAGGAAGTGTGATGGGAAAGTTTTAAATGTCGCAGACATACCAAATATACCACCTTACGTGAAATGATCCTTTGAAAAGCACACATCGATATTCTATTAATAACTAACAACTAACTCCTTTATTAACATTTAAAGCGCATAACCATGTGTCAGTTTATGGAAAATACTTTTCTTGAATGGCGCACCCGAAAGATCTGATGGAGCGATTTTGTGATTTGCTTTGCAACATCGCAGATCGCAACATCATGGGATCGCAACATCTCTGATTGCAACATCGCGAGATCGCAACATCGTGAAATCGCAATATCGCGGATCGAAGGAATGTTATGTATGATAAACTTCATTAACATGTTTCCTGCGAGATGCGATCTTGCGATCAACGTCATCGCATATCGGTGAATTTTGAAGTATTTCATGTAAGTTATGCTGAATGCGATGCGATATTTGTTCATTATCGCATATCGTGATCTCGCAAATATTGGAATTATGCTTGTAAGGTGGCATCCGGCTATCTTTTTGCGATGTGATTTTCCTGAAGATCTTTACCTTATCATAAACTTAGATTTTAATACTATCCAAGGGGCTTCCTAAGCTTATGATAGTAACTTTATTTGCGGAAAGGAAATTTAAGCACTACTTTGTTTTTCTTGGATTTTTTAACTAAGGGTCCCCATTCATTTAGTATTATCGGATAACACCAAATGAGAAGGGGGGGTTATTGCTCGTTACAACATTTGGCGATTCACTTGTAAGAACCAGTTATCTCTGTCTTTCTATTGAATTTTATAAACTTCCAAAACAGAAAATTTTCTAGAAAGTTAAACTTTATTATGGAAAGATAAAGTACATTATGCTCTAACCTGTCAATGACATTTTGTTTCAACTATTTTCAACTTTGATTATTTACTCTCTCTAGCTAGTCCTTGTATTTACATCAGCCATTATTTGGTTTGTAAGGATAAAACAAAGTCTTCTCTGTAAACCAGTTTTAAATATGCTCATTTGTCATAGGTAGAGCCTCTGCTACCAGCAGGTATTTATAGCCTCGACAGGGTTACCTGTTACCCAGCAATGATCTTGTATCCTACTTAAAGCAACCTACACTCAAAGAAGAATCCACATCCACACTTATTGCTTTGATTTTCTTTTACTCTTAAAGAACAATTTCTTGGTTTGATAACCAATTTGTGACACAATCATTTACTTGATTTATAACTTTGCTAAAGAAGCTGGCTCGTGATGAGACCCCTTGCCTTTTGATTGTAACAATCTTGAGTCATTTCCCTGTTGTGGTGTGCAGTATTTGACAAAGTCAGCAAGTTATAATATCTGTGATTATGATAAGCCGGCTCGTGATGAGACCTCTCATTCTTCAAGATGAAGTGTATCCTTGGATTGTTCCTCTGAAAGTTGTGATTTCCTTAGTAGGGAGGAAATCATTGTTTCCTTAAGATAGCTCTGGACGACAATAGTAGAGTTTTTGGAATAGCTATTCTGCAGAGAATCTTTATTTTGTTATTGATACCTTTCATTGCACTGATATAAAACAAATTTTTCACTAAAGGTTGGTTTCATCAAACTTTATGAAGTTGAAACTAGTATCATATCTAGGCTAGAGCCTTTAATTGTATCTTTCAATAATAAAGATCAATTTTCCAAAAGATTTGCTATTTATACAGGTGAAAAAATCAAAATTTGAAAGAGAATTGGTGTCTCTTCGTAAATCACTAGTGTAACCAGTGACAACAAATTTTATTATGGAAGATATATTTAAGAAAGATGTGAGGTAATTATTCCCTTGGATATTTATATGATATGAAAAAGGCTAATTACTTCCTTTATTTTTTACCTGCAGATTATTAAAAATAAACTCTCAACATAACAAACTAACTAAATTAATTCTACTCGTATTCTAACTATATACATGAAATTGACTAGGTATAGTCATATTTCCAGTGTAACCATTCTCTCATTTTTATTCCTGCACATATATATAGTTCAAATATTAGTACTAGGAATAAAATTCTTGCTGAACTGAGAACATTAAATGTGAAATCAGAATGTACAACTATTATTAGAATTTTGTTTAAAATCTCCTTCTTATGAAATTTTCTTTCCAATTGAATACCTATTGGATCATAAAACTATGGATGGATTTCTATTAAGGATTGATAAATATTCAAGGGAAGAGATGACAGGCCAAATTGAAGATATGAATTTTTGGATTTAACAGTCTGAAACATATTATTAATGTTATGTGTGAAGGTTAAGCTTTTGACAATTTTCCATGAAAGAAAACTTTCCAAATATATTTCTTTAAATGGATCAATGAAGAATGGATGGAAATCTTTCAAATGAAATGGACAATATTAATTAAATTGAATTGTTGGCAGATTTCTAAAAATACATCCTTTTGTTGATATTGTCTTGGATAGGATAGAAGTTTTTGGTAAAACATTGACATTGATTGAAATTGAAATTGAAATAGCTCTACATTCTTTTGAAAAAAATCAATTTTCCAATAGGGCAATACATCACTTGAATGTCTAATAGTTAGGTGCTCAGTATGCCAGCGTAATATATCAAAAGTCTGAAAATTAAAATCTGAAAATAAATCTGGTTTTATACAAAATGGGTGAAAAAAGAATAGAATGAAATCACTATCTGTACAACTAGTGTTATAACACAATTGGGATCGTTTTGAATTAATTTCTCTTTCACAAGGACTGACCAGAATTATGGAATTTGTGTAATTTCGAATTCCATCTTGTGAATTAGAAAGGAAATTATGATTATGAATAGGCATGAAATCTTGAGTACGATATGAATCATAGACTGGAATACTTTCTTGGATAGGGAAATCATGAAGATGATTTGCTGCTTTAGAACGAGGATTGGTTGAAATGATTTCTAAATTAAAGTACCTCTCATTCTCAGATGTTACTTGAAGTTTCTGATGATTTTCTCGAGATAAATCAACATCTTCAATGTCAAAGTAATTATTATAAATGACTTCACAAGAAATTCTAGATTTCTCTTCAATTTCATCTAGTATATCCAAACAAGGAGGAACAAGCATTTCATGTTTATTGATGGCAAAATAATGCTCCATAATTGGTTCTATATCTTGAAAGAAACTTAATGGTGATTCATTTAAGTCAACCTCTATATTTCGTGACATATTGTTAATACCGGGAGGGGGGAAATTATCATCATTAAAAATATCAGGATAGAGAGAAAAGTGTGAATCTGAAATAATGCATTTAAAAATGTCTCTGTTTGAGAATTCTTGTGCATTATATTCATCATAAATTTTGGGTTTCAGATCATACCTTTGTGTACTCATGTTTTTTGGAAGAAGATTGCTTTGCTACTTCGCTCTTGGCATTTGTTGATCATGGAAAGGTTCAAAAATTTGTACAGCTGGTTGTATTCTATTTCTTACCTTGATTCTTGTCTGCATTTATTGATTAGCGATCATATTTTTTGAATTTTTCTCAAAGTTGCTTTCAGATTCCAGGTCGACCCTTCTTCCAAAATTGATGCTTTCCTCTTCTTATATTTGATCAGAAATATCTTCTAAGCTTTGCGAAACCTTTTCATTAATACTTATTTCCACATCTGAATTAGATTTGTCATTTATCTCAGAGGGAAGTTGAACAAAGCTTGGACTAATTTCATATGGATCGGGAATAGGAGGCAGAGGATAATTATGATCAACACAATCTAGTGATTCTTCATTTATGGGTTCATTTTCAGCATCAAATTTTAAACAATTCAAATGAAATCGAATATTAAAATCTCTAATAGACTCATTTTCTTTTCGTAGATACTCAATCTCATCATATACATTATCATAATCATAGTGGTCAAATTTACAAATGAAAATCATGAAAAATTGATCCCAGCTGTGGATCGAGGCAACCAGAAGGGTTCTACACCAGTTTCTAGCTTCTGCTACAAATGTGAGAGTAAAAATTCTGCATAAAATGCCTTCATCAATTCCTAGAAAATTAGAATTTGAAACATTTTGAATAAATTGAAGGGCATGATTAAAATCAGAAGAATTTCTCTTACCATTGAATTTTACCTGAGACAAGAGTCTTACCACTTCGGGTGGAGTGTTGGAAGATGCATGTACATGGATACAACTCCAAATTGGAAGTTTAAGAGGAGGCATCATAATTTAAATACAATTTAAAAATAAAACTCCAACAGACAACATGTTTTAGGCCCTCCTTCTAGCGCCAAGTATGTTGAAGCCCCGAAAATCAGGTCTACAACAAGGGGGATACCCACCTGGTCCAGACCTTGTTTGGCAGCTCCTTATCCGTTTGGTATAGCGGGTCCGACTGGGGATATGGGACAAGTTTCCGAATTCATGAGTGTGTGTGTGTAGAATTTGATGTTTCTGATCTAACGATTCCTAATTAAGATGTTCTAATTCTAACTTTAATCTAGTGCTATGCTATTGTATTCTAATAAGCAGAAAACATCTAAGTCTATACTAACCCAGGGTGTAATTCTTCTATTATGCGATCTAAAAAGATTTCAAATAACAACTGGTAATAAAGATACTTCAGCTATTATGAGAAAAGAATTCAATAAAGATGAACCACTTCGTATAAAAAGTTAGACGAAACAGTTGCGAAAAACATATCACATATTGAGCTATTCATATATTAAGCATAAATAAATAGCTATCACCGTACAAAAGTGCCAAATGATAACTTAGGCATTCACGCATTAATATATAAACAACTAAAACTGAATATCACTTTAACACATAAGCAGAAATGGTTAAGAGATAAAAGTACCATTTATAACTAGTCGTACTCATGAGCTTCAAGCGACAATGATTTATCTCTCCTTGATCTAACATCCACTAAGAGTATAGAAGTGCAACATCAATAGCAGATATTAAATTCAAACATTAACAAATCGTATTCCATTCATTCATCAAAACCTCCTCAGAGGGTGCAAAATTGCATGTTCCGAGGACACGTTTTTGACAAATTTCTGGACCCTTCTCTAAATGCATGAGAAGGGTTTAAATACTACTAACTAAAACTAAAAATAACTTATTACAAAATTTCAGGATGCAGTTTAAATGACCGTCCTTTTTCTAGGCAAATAGAACAAAATTGAAACTAAAGTTGAAGGAAAAATTAAAACTACTTATGTATCTGGTCTTTGAAATCGCACGTATGCAACATTTGTTGGAGAAGAGTCGGCTGGACGGCCTCTGATTTTAGCTGAGCTGAGAAAACATAATCAACAAGAACTGACGCCATTTTCTCAGCCAAATTGATGATACACTTAAGAGTCATCCATTGGCTATGTGGCTTTACCAAGTATGCCCAGTAATAATCCCAGATTAACTTGGTTAACCCTTGAATTTCTTTTGCCTTTTCTTGAGATTTCTGCTTCCAATCTATTTGTATTTGCTGTGCGTAAGGAAAATATCCTGGAGTGGTTTCTGCGATCAGATTTCCCCCGTGCAAATTTTCATTTACACAATCAATAATACTAGCTGCTGCTGTGGCCCGCTCCTTTTGCTGCTTGTTCTGCCTCCCTGATTTGCTCGTCCCATTTGTTAAAGAGCATGCCTTTATGGTCTTCATTTATCCTTGGTGCACCTGCTCTTTTTCCCTCATCTATTTTTTGCCAAGCCAAATATGCAGTCACCCGTTTATCAATTGAATCACAGTCACTTCGTAATTCTACAACTTGATGAGTGGTTTTATCACTTATTTCACAATAATAGTTCCACTATGATATTTTTTGGCCCAACACTTCCTGCTGCTGTAGTAATTGTTCATTCAAGGAAATGGATTCTGTGATAAACTCTATAAGTTTAGGATCGTCCTTGTGCATCTCTTGTAGATCCTGTAACTGATTTCCTTTCTCATCCAAACTTTTCTGATATCCTATCTGCATTTGTTGGAAGTCTTGATGTAACCTTTCAAGCTGTTTTTGTGCTTCATTGTTAGCATTATCTTGCTGCAATTGTTGTTGCAAGACTTGTATCAGATCTTCCTTTTCTTTTAGAAACTGCTATATCTAAAATGCTTTATCAATAGTTTCATAGGCATATGCTCCTGCAATTTGAGATAGTTTGGTGAGATTCTCAGTGGGATTGTTAGTTGGATCTTGCCACAGAATGTCAAATCGTTCTGCGTCTTGAGAGAGTGTGTTTTCCAATTTCCTCTTCTTCTTCTGTCTTCTTACTACTGCTTTGTGTTGTGGGCTATAAAATACATCAAGAGGAGGAATTTCTTCTATTTTGAGCATAAGCTCAGAAGATGGGGCAATAGGAATATGCTCCATATCTGGGACATTGCTGACTGTGCTTGTGACTACTTCTTTTGTTACCTGTGCATTACTCACAGGTGTTTTTATGGTTTGCCCTTCAATATTGATCAAGTCGTTGAAGGTTTCCCATTCTTTGTCTAGTTTGGTTATGACTGGAGGTGCTTGAATGACGAGAGGGGGAGGATCTCTTTGCGGGGAGGCAATAACCTATTGATGTGGAAGTTCTATTGACTGGGCAATATCCTTTACTAACCCTTTGCTCATATCTTGTTCCTTTCCGGATCTTTTTAGAATGTTCAAACATTTCTTTTTCAGACTTGGATTTAGACCTGTTAGTTCTTGAACTCCCACTAAGACTAACACTTGGAGTTGGTTCTCTTGAGGGTTTTAGGTGTAGTTTCTCTAAAGGAATACTGGCTAACGTTCTTTCCCTATATATTTTGAACCTTTGGAATTCTTCTGGAGAGAATTTCCATTAAGCTGCGTGCAGAATTTCTTCAAGCGTGCTTTTCTATTGGAATATATCATCGAATACATTTGTTTCCCCAGCAAACACCTTTATCTTGACTGCAGTGGTGAAATTCTGGGCAACCTCATTAGGATCAAATGGTCTTGCTGAAAATTTGAATAACTGTAAACACGTCATATTCTTTACTTCTGTGAATGCATGGCCTACATCGAATAGTGAAAAGGCCCCACATGACACAGGAAACTGTGGCCATATAGCCTTCTTTTGGTCTTTCAAATATTTAGTCAGACCACCTTCTCCGTAGGTTTGATAGGCAATCTCTTGAGCCAAGAGTTTAACAAGGATATACAAGGGTAGGACATGAGGGGGAGCAGTACTTCCAAATACCCTGAAATAAGTAAACAATTCCTCCCCGAACCATCTTGCGACAGGGAGGATGTCTACTTGGGCTTCACGCGATCATCTCGGAGGGTCTTTATCATACAACATTCTGTACAAGGGTAGCATAATTCCATGACAAATCTGGTAGAAGTATGGAATGAATTGAGAGTCCCATAACTCTTTATGATAGACATGGATGGGTAAGGGGTCTTGAGTTGTCCACTTCCAACCCATCACAGGAAATTTAGACACATCACATATTGCATCCATTACATATGCAGATAGGTAAAATGGAGGATAAATTCTCTGAGCCGCAGTTCTTTTGGACCGGTAACGTACAATGGCTGTGAATAGGTTATCAGACAAGATTTTGGCCGAATCTACAATAGTGGCATTCGTGGCAGCATCCAATAATGGTAGCCATTCAGATGAAAATTTGTTGATATCTGGCATTCCAAATATTTTACAGAGCATGGCAGCAACAAAGCAATATGGGGAGGTAAGGGAACCAATACTGTACATACCATGTTTATCTTTCTTCAGCGGTTCGTCCCTCCTAGACTAGTCTTTGGTGGTTTCTGCCAGGTCCTAATTTTCTTTTACAAATTTCTCCATAAATTGCTTGTTATAAGTTGCGTGTGGCTCCGGTAGATGATACATGAGCTTTAAATCCTGCACAACGAATGAACCGATGAGTCCTTGTCCCTGAGTTTTGAACTGTCTATTTCTGATATCGACACTATCTAGTATCCACTTGACCATGTCCGTGTATGGGAGAATTTTGGGCCGTGTTGCTATCTGATGCAAGAATGAGAAAGCTAGCTCTGTAAGGGATGCTTCAGAAGAACTATTTGAGCCTGCGGTAGCAGTAACTTCCATTACTTTGGGATTTTCTTCTTTAAGCAGGTTATACATGCCTTCCCACGTAGCAATTCCCGCGTCTCTGTTACAGGCTGTATCTGTATACGAGGGCGCCGTTTCTTTTTCCTCGGAGCTTGGAGATTTTCTTTTCTTTCCCATTTTATCCTGTGTATTGCTTTGTGTTGGCCTTTGTTCTTTGTTCCTGCAATTCACAAGTGAAGTAAAAATGAATGACAAGGAAGGGTGATGGGAAATTTTTAAATGTTGCAGACATACCAAATGTACCACCTTACGTGAAATGATCCTTTGAAAAGCACGCAACCATATTCCATTAATAACTGACAACTAACTCCTTTATTAACATTTAAAGCGCATAAACATGTGTCAGTTTATGGAAAATACTTTTCTTGAATGGCACACCCGAAATATCTGCAATGGAGCGATTTTGCGATTTGCTTCGCAACATCTTGAGATCACAACATCGCCGATCGCAACATCAACGAGATCGCAACATCACGAAATCGCAATATTGCAGATCGTAGGAATGTTATGTATGATAAACTTCGTTAACCTGTTTCCTGTGAGATGCGATCATGCGATCAACGTCATCGCATATCGGCGAATTTTGAAGTATTTCATGTAAGCTATGCTGAATGCGATGCGATATTTGTTCATTATCGCATATCGTGATCTCGCAAATATTGGAATTTTGCTTGTAAGGTGGCATCCCGCTATCTTTTTGCGATGCGATTTTCCTGAATCATAAACTTAGATTTTAAGATTCTCGAAGGGGCTTCCTAAGCTTATGATAGTAACTTTATTTGTGGAAAGGAAATTTAAGCACTACTTTGTTTTTCTTGGATTTTTTAACTAAGGGTCCCCATTCATTTAGTATTACCGAATAACACCAAATGAGAAGAGGGGTTGTTGCTGGCTACAACAAGGTCATACCTCAGATTAATTACTAGGTCCTCTAATGATTTAATCCTAGTGTCATAGCCAAAAATGAAATATTTTCAAGTTTTAATTGTGACTGCATGTTCTGGAGTGAGGCCTACAACTTGGAAGTTGTCATGGTAGTGTTGGTCAAGGTAGAGTACAAATTTTCTCCATTTTGTTTATGCAGGTCTATTTGGTCAATGGGGTGATAGTGCTCAAGATCAAAGAAGAAAACAAATTTCTTAGAATCAGTTGGAGTCTTCGGAAATGGGATCTGTGCTTGAAGAAATGCAATTTCCATTTTCCCCTTCTCTATATCAAAGAATGAAAGAAGCTTTTGTTGTGAAGAGGTTGTTTTCTTCCAGAATTAGGTGCATGTGGAGGCCTTGAGCTACTCATTCTTCTTCTTAATTTCTTTGTATTTTGCAAAAAAATTTGATTCATCCTAGTCTTGAACCAATTTTGATGTCTAAGTTGTATTTGAGGGATCTTGGGAAGTTGAGGAAGTTGGAGATATTGTGAAGATATCTTCTCTCATTATGGAAGCATGATGGCTTCTTAGGACTATGGTGGCCTGCCCCTCATCCTCCTACTGAAAAACTAGTTGAGAACTAATTTTGTGCTTCTTTTTATATATTATAAATTCTTTAACTCCAATCTTTGTCATTAGAGGGGAAGCCTCACCCCTTGGTCTCCTATGTTTTTTTCTTGAGGTACTGGAGTCTGTGAGGTTATTGTAGATAAGACCTATTCTTCTGCCTCATGAAGTGTGTTCTCCTCCCATTGACTTTGATTCATGAACTTCTCTATATTTGGTCTCGGAGTGTGAGTGTAGGGAGTGGTTTTTTGTTTCACTCTCAGGTTGGAGATGATTCCAAAAGGGTCATATGACCAGGTAAAGCTCCATTTTAAGTTCATTTGTTTAAGGAGTAAATCCTCCTCTTTACCTACTACCCTGGTTTTACAAATAAATGGTCCCACCTGTGCCTTGATCTTGAAATGGGACTTCTTCTTTTCTGCTACAAAATATAAATAATCCATATGTACCATCTGCCTGATATATTCCAATGAGAAGATTCTCATGGGAACAAACTTAGGAAGCCTGTAGGGTGGGAAATCACACCCATAAACTTTGATTTCTATATAATTTGAATACAAATACCAATCCCCTATTTTAGTTTTCTCAATGTGATGAAAAATTCTTTGAATTTCTGGTCCTATCTTAGGTTCTACATCACTATTTAGTAAGATGGAAGTTGTATATAGGAATTGATCAACATAATATGAGAAGGTGTACTCGGTAGAATTTTTCCTCACGAGGGAGGTCCAAAGGATTACAAACTATGGATTACTCTGATCATCTAATTTATTTAAATAGAAATAAAACCTATCTACTTGATGGTAAATAAAAAAACACACCAACACTGAAGAATACTTAAAAGTCTCCTCAGTAGAGAACTTGAGTAGTTAGTCATGGTTTGAGTCTACAATGAACTCACTGTAATTGAAAAGAGGGGGTTTCTCACTAGTTGTAAAGACTGATAGGAAACCAACAATGGCCTCATCAACCCACTGATCGGATTGATAGCTAAGTATACATGAAATAATTGCCTATGTAGTTATCTCGGGGAACATAGAGGATGAGTAGGGGGGTTTTTATTAGGTAATTGGGCATCCTATGGGAGAAAAATCTCAAAAATATTGGCCCTCTATGGGAAGGTAAGGTTTTTGTAAAATTCCATGAGGGAATCAACTGAAAATGGCTTCAGAGAGTTAGAATTTAGCAATTTTAGCATTTAAGAGACAGATTTTGCAGTGATGATGAAAAGGATATCACCATTATGGGCCACAATTTCCCTTTGGTTGGGGATGTAGCGCAATTGGCACTAGGGCATGAATTACAGGAAGTGCTAGGTCCATGGGAAAGTGATAGGTCCGTGGGAAGATGAATTGGGGCAGGGAAGATTCCTACAGGCCCAATTTGTCACTGAGGTCAAGATACTTTTGCTTCAAACAATTATGAAATTGATGCCCAAGTGCAAATTGAAGGCTAGGTAGTTGGTTGTAGTAGCTAATTATGCTGGTCACTACTTGAATGTTGGAATAGATTGGTTTTGGTAGGTTGTGCACTGCAAATTCCCGCTTACCTATTATCATAAAATGGAGAAAGGAAGTGAGGTAACAAGTTCTGGTGGCTTATATAGAAAACATGCTTACCATTGTGATTTAAACATTTAAACGGAGTGGGTCCATTGTCGCAGGAAATAGGAAAGCATTAATTAACAATGGTCTACTGATAGCAACATCTTATTGGGGAAAGAGTAGTGATGGGAGAGTGTTTTGGTGGGAGAAGAATGGGGTTCACAAGTTTGAGGTGGCATACAAGCAATGGAGGCATATGGGATGATGTAGGAATAAGGTGGGGATGATATTTCCACTTCGCAAGATGTAAGTGGAGTGGGAGCAGACATGGGGTCCATGGTCAGTGCAAGTGGGAAAGGTGAGATAGTAGTTTTCGGAGGGGGGATGGAGTGGTAAGTGGGAATAAGCAAGGGGGGTGGAAAATGTTTTTGAGCCACCATGTTTCAAGGGATTACCACATTTTTGAATTCCACCCCCCCCCCCACCGATTAACCTTGGAGGGGCTCGGAGAGGGGGTTGAAGACAATCCCCCGTTGTTGATCTGTGCGGGGTGGATCGGGGTTGTTGGAACATGCACCTCAAATTTATCATGTGGCGAAAAAAATGTGTCACATCAAATAATTTATTTACAAATCAAATTGTGGTTAAACTTTAGCAATCAAACTTAACATTAAAACATAATTAACTACGTTTAAACACTGTGGTTTAATTGAATTTATTCTCCTTACTCTAATTCAACCACAGTTAGACTGTGTGGCTGATTTATTCACTAATCTAAACTAATTTTGTTTAATCTATCTTAATCATGCTTAAGATTTGTGATTAAAGAAACTATTTTACTTCTTTGTGGCATTTAAATAAACTGCACACTTTATTGAAATTTTTTTAAGGTACTTCTAAAGCAATTTTTCATTTTTGAGTGGCACTTTGACTTTCTCACTTGCATCCATAATTTTAATGGGGTATTTTTCATTTTTTTCTTCAGATTTTGATTTTTTTTTCTTTTCACATATATATTTTTCATATCCCATTTTTCTTTTTCTTTTCTATTTTTTCTTTTCCTTTGGAAAATATTTTGTAGAATGGAATATTATTTACAACATCTCATATACAAAACATTATAGCTACAATCAAGTCATCCTATGAAATATAGGACCCTAACAATAAGAAGCTTAAGAAGCTAAAATTTCAACCACGTGGAGTTGAAATCATGGTGAAATTTGTACCAAAATTGCAGATCTTGGTTCACTATATTTTTTGAGATATGGTCTGAAGAAGTTAGGATTTTTCCCTGCTCCATAATTTAGTCTTAAATAAGTGATGTAGGGAAAATCGTCATAACTTTTGTTTTAGGCATAGGGATTGAATTCTGTAAAATGTGACTGAAAGAGAACAAACTTTGGTTTCATATTTAGAAATTTCAGGGCTGAATGTGGAAACAATGACACATGGCATGTTAGGATATTCCGACACATAGGAAATAGTTAATTTCAACTTGGTCTAGTATAAAGTTAGGTATAGAGTTAGGTAAAGTGTGTTTCTTTACCGTTGTACATTTTGTAACTTACAATCCGACGGTCACGATATGTAGTGATCCGACGGTTCATTCTCTCCTCGGTATTACCGACACTTGATCCGTGGCTTGACACCCGATTGGTCCATGAATTCTATTTAAAGTGCATGGAGGTTCATTTGTAGGTTAACCGTGCATGAGAGAAGCTTATGTAAATTTTCATTCTTTTATTAATAAATTGCCTGTAGTAGCCACGTTGGCGCAGGCCGTGGACTGTTTCCCTCTCTGAGGGTTTTAACCACGTCAAAAACACTGGTGTATTGATTTGAGATCTGGTTGTGAGCGGTGTCCT
>APFE031384320.1:187107-197545 GCA_000404065.3 Pinus taeda | reverse complement strand
TAATTGTAGCACAATTTACTATTTTTAGTAGTTTTTTCGGGTCCTGAACTTCTGGAGCCGTTTTGAGGCCCTAAACGATGTTTTTTGGGAAATCTGGGGGCAACATGGGTCCATGGACCAATGATTCCCTTCCCAAAGTGATAGTTCTCGGATATATCTTTCTAACGAGCTATCATATGCGTCAAATGGAGATCGTATGCCAAAGTTATGGCCCCGGGAAATTGATGTACCAATTTACCCAATACGGGGCCCACAATTTGGCGTTTCATCTTCTAGGGTTAGGTTTTGGAATGTGAAGGGTTTTCCATTGTTTCTCAACAATAAATAGGCCTTCGAGCCTCATTGTAACACAATTTTAGAATAGTTCAGAGGTATGTAGCTGCCACATCTCTTATCAGAGATAAGCTACCATTGCCCTAGCTAGTTTATTTCTATTTCCGGTTGTAAGCATATTTCAGTATTTTCCATTAATGAAATGAAGTATTATTTCCGCTGCATATTTTTGTATATGGTTATCTCTGTATTTTGTTGCGTTCCTGTTTAAAAATTTTGGAGGGTGTTGTAGTAGATGCAACATGTCATCAATACCTTAAGAATATGGAAGAAATACCTCTCCATGAAAGATAAGAATCTTGGATTGCATACTCTAAAGACCCTATTTTTGGAGACTATCGCAGGCTTCTGCATTATAACCTGGGACATTGCACCTTGCATAGCTAATATATTGTATCACCATCACAACTTGTCTTATCAAAAAGTGTGTTAGTATTTTTATGTGGGTAAAAAACAAAAAAGGTCACGAAGCTTCCATTCTAGAAGCGTCGTGAAGGTATATTTCCAATCTGCAAGGATATGGACTTGAATCCTTGCTCAAGTGGTTCTCATCCCTACCATAATTGATCCCATCCTTCTATTTTGGATCTAATTCCTACCTAATTTGGTCTCAAACTTCCACCCTTGACTTATAAATACATGACACTCAAAGGGGAAAAGGGTAAAGTTAGGTTTCCTTGTAGATTATGCGAAGGAAGTCATCAAACTCACCTTTTCCCTCATATGGATGAATCCTCAAAATTGTTGGAAAACCTCACTATTTCTCAGCAACAAATTCCAACTGGTTACCATAATCTTTCTTCCAACCCACCATTGGTTGATGAAGTGGTTGAATTGATTCCATCTTTGGTCAATCCCACTCTCCCCTTAGAGAGTGAAGTTAATACCACTCAGGTTCTTCTTGTCAATTTAGATATTTCCCAACAAGGGGGAGTTTTTCTCATTCTTGTGGAAACCCCTCCAAATACTGAGGTCATTTATTTTATTGGAATAGACTAACAAAGCCTCATATCCCTTGTTACATCCCTTTCCAAATCATTGTGAAGGCTTGTGGTAAGAACATATATCACACTATTGTTGGTGAATGCGTTTCTGTTAGCATTTTATCCACAACCACTTGGAAAGCTTTGGGTTCCCCTCAACTTGTGTCTGTTACCGTTAGGGATCCTTCCTCAATGTCCCATTAACTTGGAAGGAAAAACTATTTGTATTGATGTTATGGTAGTCCAAGGCCCCTTGATTTCAATTTTCTCCTTGGGAGAGACTATGCCTGTGCCATTAAAGTTTCCATGTCCACACTCTTTTGGATGATGCCTTTCCCTTGTAATGGAAACATTGTGACTGTTGACCAAATTTTGTTTGTTGGCCCTAATTTGATTGCCAACCATCCAACCTCCCTGCATGTTCCCTATATGTGAGTACTATGCCCCCCCAACACAATTTAATTATGTGGAAACTTCTCCCATGCCTTCACTTATCGAAGAAAAAAGCCTCTTATTGTATGCTCAACTTGATTTGATGTAGATCCAATAGTTGATATGGAAAACCCTTCAATGGGGACATTGGATCCTAATCTTCCTACCCCTATTAAGTCCCTTGACATGTATTCCTTCTAGAGTATTGTTCTTTTGTCTGATGAAGACCTCTAAGAAGCCATGATTGAGGTGTGTCCCTTGGCATGTATTCCTTCCAGATATTTTTCATTGTGGGGACCATGATCAAGGTGTTATGATCATAGTTCCTTTTCCGTGTCAAGCTCATTAAAAAATGAAATAACTCACATGCGCATAGTTCCATTCCCGTGTCAAGCTCATCAAAAAATGAAACAAATCTCTCTCATAAAGTTTGGGGGCATGTTCCTTTGGTCCTCATGTTAAAATTAAGCCACTAGCCTCTATCGTTATGCTAAGGCCACGTTACCAAATCTTAAGCACAATTTTCTCTCTGTTTCAAGCTTGTGTAAGAATGAAACCTATCTCAAGCACAATTTTCCCTCTATTTCAAGCTCATGTAAAAATGAAACCTATCTCTAAGTTAATTTATGTTCCTTCTTGTGATTGTAAATACATAAGAAGAAGTTACCGAGTATAATTTTATCAACTTTTTAGGCTTGTAAAAACTATATGAAAAAGGAATTTTATGGAGTTTCCTTTAAGCTCTTTTCAAAATCCCTAAACATGATTTTTTTATATTTTTATTTTATTTTATTTTATTTAATTTTTTATTTTAATTTTTTATTTCTCCGAGTGAACTTGTTTCCTTTTATGCTCGTTAAAAGGATTAAAAAGGGTGTATATTCGGTGTAAGTTTACCCCTTTTTTGGACCAGATATAATAATTACAAAAAATGTATACTCGAGTAAATCATGGTTAGAAGAGTTCTTCCTTGTATTGTTTTACACTTTTTCAGCCTCGGGAGAATAAACTTATGAAAAAGAACATTTTGAATTTTCCTTTTTATTTCTTTTTCAAACTCTCTAAACATGAAAAATAAGTTGAGTTATTCCTTCATTGCACTTGTAAAATGTAAACAATGTAGGACTCATCCATCATGATGGGACTGAACCACTCCTTGTTAGGGTTCATTAAAAATACTCCAAAGGACTTATCCAAAGGATGAGCTTATACTGCAAGCATATGTTATCCTCCTCAAGCTTGTGTAAAATAAAGAGCCACATTCCAGAAATGATGGGGGGAATTGGGAAACAGGTATATAAATTTTGTATTTGAAAAGGCAACATGTCACTCTTGAACGTGATAATTTGTCACTCTTCCTGTCAAGGTTAGGAAATCCACTTATCTCTCTATTGATCACGCCCCATTGAAAGTCTTCATATTTGTCTCTGGTTTTGAGTAAAATGTTGCTAATTCATTATCTTGTCATCAATATCTTCAAGAGAAGTTCAACCTAAGTCAAACAAGTTTGCAGTCCTTAAAGCCTTCTATCGTGTTGGCCATCCCTGAGCCAGTCCTGAATCACTCCTCTTTTATTCCACTTCAAATATTGACACCGGTTTCATTTCATTGATGGTGGATACGTCAGTGCCCTCCTGCAATAGATCACATCTTATCGACTTCAACATATTATCTAGGAAGTTGATTTAGTGTAGCAACAAATTTTGTAGTTGTATATACTTAAATTTGTAAATACACAAATGTATTGTAAATAATATTTTTTATTGATAAGATGATAGAAACAAGGATGATTGTATGTTACAATGAGGGCCCACTTATATACCTAGGCATGTGCCCTTCATGAATGGTCATGTCCTTTAGAGACATACCTCTTCATTAAGTAATCATTAATTAACTATAATTATGATTATGACTTATTCACACACACACACACACACACACACACACACATATTATTGATCTAGGTGGACATTGATTTCCACCCACCTATTCCACCTAGACCTCCAGTCAGTTCCATAAGTCTCCTTAATTATAGCAGCACTTACTATTTTTTGCAGTTTTTCAAGTCTTGGACTTCCAACGTTGTTTTGGACCCCAAAAGACGTTTTTTGAGGTCTGCAAAAAGATGGTATGCTGCTGTAAACCTTGTAGTACTTGGAGAGACCTTTCTAATGAGTTATTGTACACACCAAACAAAGATCATATGGCCAAGATACGACCCCAGGAAGTTGGCTTCCCAACTAACCTTATGGGGCCCACAAAGTCTTGGAATTCCATCTCCTAGGGTTAGGGTTTTAGTTGTTTGGGGCTTCCCTTTGTTGTTAAATAATAAAAAGGCCTTTGAGCCTCATTGTAACACAATTCAGAGGCATCTAGTTGTAACAAACCTATTGAAAATTTCATGTAATAAAGCTAATAAAGGCAAAAACAATAACCATAGTTCATGGGACAACTATGGCTAATGAAATTGGAAAAGGCTAAGGCATAGGAATTAAAAGGAAAAAAGACAATTTTGGTACATTTATTTATGAAAATAAAGGAAATTAGGAGAAAAGTAAGGTGACAAGTCACATGTTGCATGTGAGGAGGAAAATGAAGGAAATTAATGGAAAATGAAGAAAATAGAGGCCTAATTCATAAAAGGCTTATGAGGATCAGTTGGTGAGATATTAGTTAGTGTAAGCTCTTGGCTCAAGTTTTGGCTATGGTTTTGCATGGAATCAAGAAAGGCAAAGAAGGCAAGAGGAAGAAAAGATCAAGTAGGGAAATGCATGATCAAGAAGCTACAACAAGATTCATTACAGGTATTGAGTTTCATGTATATTTTCCTTGCTAGATTTGGCATGCATGGTATTTCATGTGGTTATTTTTCTCTTGTGGCATGGGTTTTTCTAGGTGTAACAATGTTTGTAGTCTAGCCTTACCATTTTCGAATAACTGTGGTGTGATGGGGTTCTCATATTTTAGTTGAGCTTAATGGTCGGATGGATTCGAAGCTAAGTGAGGTGGATCTTCGAAATGATAGAACACATGGCCTATTAAATCTTGAACCAAACTATGGTTTGCAGTAAAGACAGATTTTGTGTTGCCTCATATGGCCTAGGAATCCTTGCCAGTGAATGGCAGGATATATAATAACAGCAAGAGGTGGTTTTCTCTCTGTTGGGGCTAGTAATCCTGGGTTGGGATATGCGATAAAGCCTAGAGAGTGGGTCTTGGTTTAGGGCCTAGTGATCTGGTGTGGATTGCGGTAAAGCTTGAGAGGCTGGGGTATCGATTTAGGCCCTAGTGATTAAGGTTTGGATTGCAGTAAAGCCTGAGAGACTAGGAGATAAGAAAATTCCTCATGATGTAGGTGGAGAAATCCGGTAGCATCTATGCTTGTTTGGCCTAGTTATCGGGTGGAGATCATGGTAAAGCCTGTTATGACATGTTTATTGTGTTGGCCTAGTGATCCGGGATGGATTATGGTAAAGCCTGGTTTCTATTGATGAGGGTAAGGTGGTTTAGCCTCGATATGCCTTGGTTGGTTCTTTTGGTTTGAGTCCCACATTCATGCTTAGAATATGGCAAGGGGGTGAATGGCTGAAGATATATTTGGCTCATCCATTCTATGATCGAGTGGAACATAGAAGTCCCATCCTGGGTTTGTATTTTTCATCTTTAATGTAAGGTTATTTCTACTTGTATTTCTATGAGAATTTTGATGGATTATATGTGGTCTATAAGGTTGTACTTAGATGGGTATTTATGTTGTTATTATGCTAGTTATATGTGTCTTTTATGACAATAACTATGTATGGCTCTCAGCATGTTTTACTTGTAAATGAAAGGATAATGTATCTATGGTATAATAGATGGTAATGCAGCAAATGACATGAGGGACAAATGGTTCTTAGTGATTCTCAGATAAATACAAGATCCCTATGTTTAATTTTGTTGGTTACACCTGTAGATTACATGCTTGCAACACGTTTGATGAAATGCTTGTCATGGCTAGTAGGTGTCTGATTAAGGTCTTCTTTAACTGATTTCTTTTGCATCATTGTTTCTCTGTTCTTTTACTACTCCTAAGTGATCATTCCATTCTGGGCAGTGACCTAGGATCTAGTCCTAAAAAAGTGGCTCAAATCCCAGGGATGCTGGTACAAAATTGGCAAAATGAGTCTCTAGATGTTGGCAGGCAAGCCCGTGAGAGCAACTCTAGGTTTTTGGATGTTGTCATGCCTATAGCATGAGAATGAATGAGTCTTAAGTTGGTCAAAAATTCAATAGGACCCAAGGGAAAATTGTCTAAAGTGTTGGATTGGTTACTAAGGGTCTTGAAGTTGATGTAGAATGTATGTATGTTATGCTTTTGTCGATTCCACTTCATTAAGGTCACATAGGAGGTTGAATCCAATCATAGTAGCTTCTCGTTGCATGTTTACCCCAGTTGGCATGGCCACTTGGGTATATGTGGGAGGAGGGTGTTACAGAGTGGTATCAGAGCATGGTTCACCCCTCGGACTGGATGGGCAGTGTGTGTTGGTCATGCATGGATGTTAGTTGCATGTGTGTCTCTTACGCTTGCATTCCATGTGCCTTTTGCATTGCATAATGTTGATCATGATTGTAGTGATGTTGTCATGAGGAACTTGATGTTGTTATTATGGAATGCATCATCATGAGCATATAACTGGTTACATATTGGTATATGATGCTCACATGTTGTTATATGTTGCTTGCTTAGATCCTTGTATGGTAGGTTTCATTCTTGTATGTTTGATTATGTGTATTAGTCTTGTAGGTTGGCTACAAGAATTGGTCACTTATGCTCAACTATATGTATTCATGTGTATGTATAGTTTAATAGGCATTGTTTATGCATGTCGATGGTTGCATGTGGAAATGAGTACAATGGAGTAATGGTTGTTGTCATGCATGAGGTCATGGTTTGTGAAGTTGATATGGTCATGGATGTAGGGTCTTGGTTATAGTTATGCATGAATAATAGGTCAAACATGCCTTATGAAGTCATGGTATGCAATTTAGATCATTAGGGTGATATTGGTATGTTATGATGCTAATGTGTTGGTTGAGATAGAGCAGGAGATGCAAATCATCATAATGAGGTTGCAGCATTGGACTTTAGGGTAAGAGCAGATCGTCGTATAGGTAGTGTATGTTGGTATGTAAGTTAAGGATTGTTATATGAAATAGGGTTATATACATTAGGTTTATGTACATGTCTTTTGATGTTATGGTTACATACATGTTAAATGATAGTTGATTAGTATAGTCATATGCACATGAATCAAATAGTCAACAAAGATGGTAACCTGTGGTTGTATGCATTGCTATTGTTGTTTCATGTTAGATAACTTGATGATTAGGTTATATGTTTTTGATGAGCATGTTGTATAAGCTTATTGTTGTTATATGCTATTAACTTTATGATTAGGGTTATTTCATTGAGATCTTGATGTTGTAATTTGGATTGGTCATATGCATGATGGTTATGTTCATTGCATTAAAGGTCTTGATGTTATATGATTGTGTTAACCTAGTTTGACTTATGCAAATGGTTATGGTTGAGATATTCAGGTATGAGACAACATATTTGTGATATAGTGTCGTACTAATCTAAACTGATTGTACATATGTGATTGTTACGCATGAATGCCAAATGCTTATGAAATTATGATGTGAACATGTTAGTTAGTTACTGTTATGAATATCATGATTTATGTTTGAGTGGATATGTTGTGAAGTTGTATCGTGCTAACCTATATTGATTGTGCAGACAAGATAGCCTCCCCTGAAATACACTAAGATATGAGTTTTCTTATGCATTATAATGGGTGCTTCATTGTTGATTATGTCGTCTATTTGGTGTTTGAGTGTTTGGTGCCTATTATGTCATCTAGTTGATTTATCTGACATGGTGCGATCATAGCTTGCTTGAATGTTTGATTAATTGCATGATATGGGTATGAGTATATAGGGTTGCATGAAGAAATGATCTTGTTTTAAGATGATTGTAATACATATGTGTCGAGACAGTTGATATGTACTTGCGTGTAAGTAGGTGATAGTTGTAGCATTATGTCTAATGACTATGAGTTGACTATGGATTATGACATGATTGTTAGTCCTGCTAAATGTTGATTTCAAATTGATAGATATGATTGTCTTGATATTTGGAACATGTGGTTGACATGTGTGGGCAGTTGCAGGAAGCATGTTGGTATTAGCCTGACAAGGTAATAGTTGATGTGTTTATATCACTAACAGTTGGGTGATGTGACAGTTCATAGTAACACTCAATTGTAGCAAGGAAAAGGTCAAATAAAGGAATTGGACAAGAATTCCTTTGGCTATGTTTGGAAACCCTAATTCCAAATGAATGAGTGCTTTTCCTACAAGAAGTCTTCTTAACCTTGATTTGTTTGAAATTATGTGGATATTGTTATATTCATGGACATGTAATTGACATGTATATTAGCTAGTCTCTAGCTACAGGTGGATTTGTCAAGGGAATTGGAGTCCCTTGAGAGATGACAAGGCAATGTGCTTGGCACAAACAAGATAAGGTATCTAGTGTATTGTTATATTTATTTATGCACTGACAGTTATGTGTTTATGGCAGTATGATGCAAGGGATTGCATGGCAAAGAAATTGCCATGAAATTTTGAAGAAGGCTCTGGTTGAGCTTTCCTTGGGAATCATGGGGATTGAATGATGGCATTTATGGTTAGTCTTGTGCTTTTCATATTTTGCGATTTTTGTGCTTGATTTGTGATTTCACGTGTCTGGTGCATAGCTATACCACTTTGTTGTGGTGTTGAATTTTTATTGATTTTCATGGTCTCCTTTTTGTTTGTTTCTTGTCTTACCTTTTATTGTTTTGAGTCTTGGGAATTGGTTGGGAAAGAGGAAAGTTAATGGAGCTCTTGGAGAGCTTTGTTGTACCCAATAAGTAATGTAAGACATAGATGAATATCGATGCATGAGTAAGCGTGGTGGAAGGTAAGACTATGAAATTCGGTTGGATTGGATGGGTCCACGGTGGTAAATGGATGGTGGCAGTACAAACATGAGAAGGGTAACCAAAAAAGGTAAAGTAAATGGACATGAGGTGTCAAATAGTTTGACTAATTTGGGAATGGTGGTTCTCAATGTTGTGCTTGTTGTACACAAATAAGGAAGTTCTCTTAACCTAGACCTTACGCTATCTAGTAATTATGTTATGATCATGATTATGTTGATGTTTATATATGTATACATGTATGTATGTATGTATGTCGTTGCCTAACATAATGATGATTATTTTATGCTAATGATTATATATGTATGTATGTATGTATCTATGTCATTATATAACATATCATCAAGAATCATTCTTGTGGTGGAATGATTGCCTATGTAGGCGAATGGCATGAAGAAGTTCCTAGCTATGAGGAATCAAGTGGGAAGAGTAGTGATGACAAATATATGAGGTTAGTATCATGTGAATATGACTTTATATTGTATGCTTGTATTATGCCTATGCTTATGTTATGGATAAGTTATACCGAGGGATACATTAGCAAAATGAAAGCAGTGTGGTTTACGACATGCTAGGATAAGCATGTATAAGACACTGGAAGCAAAGTTTCTTGGTAAGGGAAGTGTGGTTTTGGATGTGTGGTACTACTATTGTGCATATGATGTATATGTTGTAGATGTTACATCGATGATATGTGCACATGTGGTGTTGTGTATATATAGTGTGTGTACATGTTGTTTATGAAATGTTGTGTACAAGATGGTACATATAGTGTTATGAAAATATTTCATATGGTTTTGTATACATGTCATGCATGTGGCGCTATGTACATGTGGTGTCGCATACCTACCGTGCGTGTGGTATGATGTAGATGTGGTATTGTGTACATGTTGTAAAATTGTTCAGTGTACATGAGGCGTTGTGTACACATTGTGCAGGTGGAGCCGTATACATGTGATGTTGTGCAGGTGGTGCTTTGGACATGTGATATTGGTGTACATGTGGGATTGAGTGCATGTTGTACATGCTGTGTTGTGGGCATGCAGTACTATGTATGTGCATTGTGTAGTCATGGTATTGTGACATATGCATTCATTATGTTGCACTCTATATACGTATTTGTGTTGTATTGTACACCAAGTGTAAGTTTATGTGTTGTATGTCAGGTGTAGATGCATGTATTGCATGGTGTTGTATGCAGTGTGTGATTATATGTGTGTGATGCACACTATGTGTATGTGCACATGGTTTAGGAGAAGGTAATAGGTGTTTGTCTAGTGTGGAAATTGATCCGAAGTGCGTACGAATAAAGATAAAGGTAGAAGCTAAGGATTGATTAAATGATAAGTATCATTATTTTATTCCAGTTTTATTATGCATGTGATTTATGACTATGGTATATGATGATTATATGTGATCTATGATTCTAGTTTATGATGGCTACATGTGATTTGTGATTTTGATCTATGATGGTTGTGTTTCAAGCTAATCTGATGTGATATGTTTATTGTAGGTTTTAACCCCGTACAGAAATTACTTGCATACGAATTCTAAATCACAGGAAAAATAAAAATGCGAGAGCATAACACATAAAACACATATACACAGAGATTTCCCACTGGATCCAAAAACCGGGACTACCAGCTTGATTTTTCATTA
>APFE031384320.1:152855-182375 GCA_000404065.3 Pinus taeda | reverse complement strand
TCCAATACCATGGACCAAAAAACCATCGATCCAATACCATGGACCGAAAACCATTGCGTCAAAAAACATGTGCGAAAATCATGCACAAAACCATAGGTGGGTCCGCCCAACCTAACATAGGGTCCAAAACCAAAATTTTCCGGGGCGCTGCCCCGGACCCCATAAAGTGGGGTTACGGGTACCCCTCAACCCCCCTGTTAACTATGTGGAAAGAATATAACACAACCCAACATTTATACATGATGATTTTATCAAAGATACTAGTTTGACTTATTGTGATAGGAAGCAAACAAAATTACAAGTGTACCTTTTTGATGAGCCACTAATGAGGTATGATTTGAACTTATTCAATTTATTTTGAATCTAAAGGAAATTATGTGCTTGGAACAGGAATGCATGAACATGCCCAGTTGAGTGGCCAAAATCGACTGCAAGAATTAGCAACAACAATGAAAGAAATTGGAACATGCAGCATTATGCTAGTAAATAACTTCAGGAGCGAGGCCATTATGGGGCACTGGTACCCAATAGTGTCCATTGATTTTCATGAGCATGCTATGACTGGTATGATGGTTGAGGCAGGTATATGCCTTGGTTGTTTGATCTTCCGATACGAGGAAGCCTTGCTAAGGGATGGATCACCCAGGATAGGGGATGTTGGGGAACTTGGAAGGTGAGTGACTGCACGAAAAGGGGTGATTGGATTTCTCGAGGGGTTTCATAGCAGATAATGGAAGGTTGCGAATATATTGGTTTTGGTCATTAACATTGCTAGATGGAATCAAATGCACATTGGGAGTGCGCCCTGGAACAATGAGTCTGTAACTGTTCGTTGAGGGGACAAGTGGCACAAGATTATAATGCCAGACATTAGATGTAATTTGAATGTGGTAGTGGATTCTGGACTTCCTGGGAAGGAGGTGAATCTTGGTATTACTTTGAGGGTGGAGGTGTGAGCCTCTAAAATCCATTGTTGATTGATATGAGCATCGTATCCTTTTATTTGATGGTTTAGAAAATGTGCATATGTGGTTATTGTAAATACCATAATGAGTTGTGTTATAAAGCTCCAATATGCGGTTTGTTGTCCTGTTGTCATGATGTTTTGCTTTGAGAAAGTCTTTCACTATAAATACTGCAACGAGCTAAGTTATAAAGTTCCATGTGTAATATTCTTTCTTTTCAGTAGTTTTGTTGAGGTCTTGGTGTGGTTTAACACTGAGGACAACGTTCCCCAAGGGGGGAGGGTTCTATAATAGCCCTGGTGAAAATTCCATGTAATAAAAGTTAATAAAGGAAAAAATAATAACCACAGTTGATGGGACAATTATTCCAAGTTAAATGTTGAGCAAGACATCCTAGGGGGTGTTCATTTGGTTTATTATGGCTAAGGAAATTGGAAAAGGCTAAGGCAAGGACATTAAAAGGATAAAAGGCATTTTTGGCACATTTATTTACGAAAATAAAGGAAATTAGGAGAAAAGTAAGGTGAAAGGTCACAAGTTGCATGTGAAGAGGAAAATGAAGGAAAATAATGGAAAATGAAGAAAATAAAGTTCTCATTCATAAAAAGGCTTCTGAGGATTAGTTGGCAAGCTCTTAGTCAGTGTAAGCTCTTTGCTTAAATTTTGGCTATGGTTTTGCATGGAATCAAGAAAGGCAAAGAAGGCAAGAGGAAGCAAAGATCAAGCAGGGAAAGACATGATCAAGCAACTACAACAAGATTCATTGCATGTATCGATTTGCATGTGTATTTTCCTTGCTAGATTTGGCATGCGTGATATTGCATGTGGTTCTTTTGTTGTTGGGGCATGGGTTTTTCCAGGTGTAACAATGTTTTTCAGCCTAGCCTTTCCATTTCCAGATAGCCGTGGTGTGATGGGTTCTCATGTTTTAGTTTAGCTTGATGGTCGGATGGATTCAAATCTGAGTGAGGTGGATCTATGAAATGATAGAACACATGGCCTAGTAATCCTTGAACCAAACTGTGGGTTGTGGTAAAGTCGGATTTTGTGTTGCCTCGGATGGCCTAGGAATCCTTGTAGTTGAATAGCAGGATATACGGTAAAGCCAAGAGATGATTTTCTCTCTGTTGGGCCTAGTAATCCTGGGTTGGGATATGCGGTAAAGCCTGGAGAGTGGGTCTCGGTTTAGGGCCTAGGGATCTGGTGTGGATTGCAGTAAATCCTGAGAGAATCGGTTTAGGGCCTAGTAATCCAGGTTTGGATTGCAGTAAAGCTTAAGAGACTAGGAGACATGAAAATTCCTCATAGTGTAGGTGGAGAAATCATGCTTGTTTGGCCTAGTGATTGAGTGGAGATCAGGGTAAAACCTATTATGATATGTTTATTGTGTTGGCCTAGTGATCCAAGATGGATTACGGTAAAGCCCGGTTTCTATTGATGAGGGTGAGGTGGTTTAGCCTCAGTATGCCCTGGCTGTTTCTTTTGGCTTGAGTCCCACATTCATACTTGGAATATGGCACGGGGGTGAATGGTTGAAGAGAGATCTGGCTCAGCGATTCTACGGTCAGGTGGGATGTGGAAGTCCCATCCCGAGTTTGCATTTTGCATCATTAATGAAAGGTTATTTCTCCTTCTATTTCTATGAGTGTTTTGATGGATTATATGTGGTCTACATGGTTGTACTTTCATGAGTATTTCTGTTGTTATTATGTTGGTTATATATTTGTTTTATGACAACATCTATGTATGGCTCTCGACATGTTTTTACTTGTAAATGAATGAATAATGTATTTGTTAGGGTCCTATAATAATAGGATTCATAATTTTGAATTGACTATGTTAGCCTTGCAATATTGTACATACTTTTGCTTTCTACAAAATGTTTTCCCATATTAAAATTAAAAAATGTAAAGAGGGTATGTCCTAAAAGAATAATCAAAGGACAAAAAGAAAGAAAAAAATTAAAAAGGTAAAAAATATGAACCTCACAAAAAGAGATAAAAATAGATCATGAAAGTGTGCAAATTCAAATGCCACTCCTTTTACTTTTCTTTGAAAAATAAGATTGTGTGTAGCTTGTCAAAAATGCCGCAATCCATGATGATAAAATAGTTTAATCTTGACTCATTCATGCTTTAAATTTCATGTTGATAGATAGAGAATAAAGATCTAGCCAAACTGTTTAATCTTGACAGATCAGTAGTTAGGTAGAGAATAATAGTGAGTTCATCAGTTTAATATGAGCCATGGGAAGTTATAAGGTTAGAATTAGATAGTTTTCTTATCAAAAGAAAAAGAAATGAAGGGTTAGCAAAGCTTAAATGCACCCAACGAACGAAGAGAAAATTCTAGGGTAAATAAAGGGTAGGTAGAAGAAGTTTTGCTAGTGCACAAGGTTGCCAAGTCAAAAGAAAATTCATCATTCTTAATCCTATGTTTCATGTGAAGGAGGAATTGTGAAATAGAGAGGACATTCACTAAAGCTTATTTTCTAATTTCCCATCATTTCACTAGACCCCCACATACTTATTTGCTAATTTCCCCTCATTTTCCCTTCATTACTTGTAAAAACCCTTTCCCTTAATTTTGACCTTTTATCCCTTTATTTCACACATTTCCCTACAACTTACCCTTCAAAAATCATTCCCCCTTCCCAAAACCCCTTTCCCTAGTGTGAAACACATTCCCATCACAAATAATACATTCCCCCCTTATTAATTTCCCCTTTTCCCCCTTAAAAACCCACTAAACCCTTTATCCTAAGTCATTTCCTAAAAATCTCACTTTATAATTCCCTGAAACCCTTTTAACTCACCAAACCTTGGTGTATAGTTAAAAACTCCGCCATATAACCCATGGTCCCCACCTTTTATTAACCCATTATTTATATTACAAACCCGTGATTACTTTCCAAATTAATTGCATTTCATTGTAATTAAACCTCGGTCCTCGCCAACCACATCCCAACTCCATCCGTGAAACTTCACCACACGATATCCCTTCAATCTCCCACATCCATATCCAATGGAGCACATCCATATCGCACAGATTCATTGTCCAACAGTTAACGGTTTGAGAGCATGTGAGATTCACAGTTTTGGCTGAGCACTATTTAGCTACATGGTAGCACTAGGTTATATCGCGTACTTGCGAAAAATATCTCCCCCCACCCAAAAGCGGTGTGATATGGCCTAAAACCACCTCCCCGCCTAAACCAAAACTGCCCACTATTCATTCACTAATTCTTGCACCAAAATGTAACTGTTATTGGTTAAAAGGCCGAAAAAGCCCCATTTTGATCTTTTCTCTCATTTTCATTGTAAACCTTTGTTAACCAATTCTGACACCCTGAACCTCTATGCGACCAATCTAACCACCTTTTCCGACCCGAAGACACTGCAAACACCAAATTGAAGCAATGAATAGCCAGCTAAAGCCTCAATAACCTCTGTAGCTACCACAGAACCCTGTTTGTGCACCAAATCATCATTCTCCAGGTATTCTTGAAAGAACCAAAACGACCCTGTAAATTTGAGCTATGCACAGTAAATATTAAAAGGTTAATTAATTAAATTAATTGAAAAACCTTGTTAAAATCAAGAAAGCCTTACTGTGCGTCCAAAAACCTTGTTCTACACATTGTAGTTACCCTCCCACTGTTCCAAAGCTTCCAACCTTACTCCTAAAGCCACAAAAAGAGTAATTCCATTGAAAAAACCAAATTATGGCTTCCCAAACCTCTATGGATGTAAGACCTCTGCAAACCCCTCACCTGGATATTGACCACCTCCCATTGGTCGATAGAGAATTTCAAATCAAGGATACTGCTTCCCCTAACCACCTACTCAAACTCCACTGTTGGTGTAAGGACAAGCTTTTGAACCAGAATGATGACATTCACCTATGGGAGTCAAATTTTCCCAAGTACTTGTTCCCACAGGTACACCTATTCCCATAAATCATCCACTTCTATCAAGCTTGCTATGTTCCAAGTCAAAGAGCCATAGTCTCCCCTAACCAACAAGTTTTATTCGCTATTACTGCATAATCAATAAATCAAATGTTGTAGATCCAGCCATGCCCAAATGAGACCCCACTTTCCATTGAAGGCTTACTTGAACTCTACACCAAGCTAGACCTTCCTAAGAAGGCTAAGATCTTTCAGACTTTCATCATTGAAGAGTCTCACACTCCAACAGATAGTCCTCCATATGTTTCCACCATTTTCTCTATGAGAGGTAGGCAAATTATAACCATGCTCTCTTGCATTCTAGGGTACACCATTGATGAACACGTGGATGAGGTTGTTCTTTATTTTATTTCTATATTTTTCCCAGGAAAGCCACCTGCTACAGTTTACAACTTTGCTCAGTTCATAGCAGACAAAATCCATGAACAGTTTATCAGATTACCAAATGAGAGAGTGTTAAAATATTCACCAGTATTATTTCATATGTTCTTATACTTTCAGTCAGACAAGTTTCCAGTCAACATCCAAAAGTTAAACACCAAAGGCAATCCAAGTTCTGTCAACTTTTGGACACCATTGATCCAAAGATATTCCACTATTTTTTTCTTATAAAGAGTTCATTGATTCATTTGGTCATCTAGTTATAAACATGCTAACTAGTAGCTATCAACCCAATATAAGTGAGGGGATTAAGAGAGTTTTATAGTTGGCTAAGAACAATAGAGTGGGATACTGGTATCTATACCAGGACTACACAGAAATAAGAATATATGTATGCCAACTCACTCCCTACAAGCTTTCCAAATACCTCCCCATGAGGATATTTGCGATAGAGTATTTCAGGCAAATCATAAACTCCGATGAAGTTAATTTCCTATCAGCTAGGAAGAAGACTCAGTTTAAACTCAAAAACCAATTGGGCCCTTTTATTTCTAATAATAGGGAAGTTGGACTAGAAGCAGAAAAGATATTACAACAAATGAACTTGAAAACTAGTTTTATGTGGCAGTATGACCCTAATGGAGTCATAAACAAACTAAGGCTCAAATTAAAATTGAGTCCTTTCATACATGATCCCAGACTAGATATTGAAAGATATGCCAACCTGTCAGAATGGATGGAAAACACTTTGATAGATGTAGAGAATACTTTAATAGATGTGGAAAAGAAGATTGATACTAGTTCCTTTCTGCAGGTTCTAGCCCTACAGGAGCATATGACTATTACTCCCATCCTACAGACTCCAACCAATGAGGACAAAAATGTGAAAAGAACCAGGGAAGAAGGTTCTATCTCAGGGATGGACACTACAGATGACAGGTTTGAGATTAGTTACAGGAAGAGGCCCAAGCCTAATCCTGTAACTGAACAAGAAGACACCATTGAGATAGTAATAATCACTGATACTGACACAATGGTGGGAAAAAGTAAAGGTCTGATAGTTTTAGAGGAAACTCATCAACCTTCTACTTCAAACATTCAACTTATTGAAAAGCAGCTCAGTATTGAAGTCTCTTCATCCAACAAGCTAGTGGATAAAGAGAAAGATATAAAAGAAAAACACAAGGAAATCAAGTTGAGGAATGAGGCACTAAAGGCTGAAACTTATGCCCAGTACTTCAAACAAAATCCTGCAAATAAAACTAGATTAATGTTAGCCTTTGACATTAAAATGGGTAAAATGAAAATGACATTCATGTAGCCTACAATCCAGCAGCCTAGATCGTTAACGAACTACAGGAAAATAGATTTTGAAGTTTTGGCTAGGGATAATCACCCTATTGACCAAATTGAGTTCCATAAATAGGCAGGTGAGATGATTTACTCCATAATGACCAATAAAGCAATGACTATGCATAAACTCCAAAGCTCACTGGATAATATCACACCACAACTTAAGCTGGAAAAGGCATCCTCACAGGCCAAGGATAACAGAATCAAGTCACTGGAAGACTTGGTAATTGAGCTTGGATATAATCCCAATGATGTTAAGGCTACAAAAAAACTGATAAAAAAGAAAAATCAGGATATTTTTGCTTTGAAGAAGCAACTAAAGCTGCCTCATTTAGAACATCCACAGACCAAGGAGGTCCTAGAAAGTCAAACCCATCAGGAGGGAATGATGGATCTCATTCTTCAATTAAGTGATCAACTGAAAGAAATGGAGAAGGAATTGGACAACTTAATACAAATGAAACAAGCCAGCCTTGAGACAACCACTTCCACTGTTATTGCCACAGTTACAACAATAGTTCCATCAACTTTGGCAGCTTCATTGGCCCCCATAGCTCCACTAGCTACAACACTTCCAGCTGCAACAACATCTACATCAGCGACAGGTTCAACAATAGCAGTAGCTAAGCCAAGTGACGAGGCACATAAACTGGTCAAAGCCATGGAAGACATGTCCATTCAAACCATGGAAATAAACAAACTTAAAGAACAGATAAGAAGTCTGGAGGATGAGAAGAAATTGGCCCAAATTATGCACAAAAATGAAGTACAGAAGTCAATCAGGTTGACTGAGAGGATGAAGAATTTGGAAAAAGAGTTAACATTGAAGGAGCCACTTACCCAAGCTAAAGAACAACTATGGGCCAATATCATTAACTCTGTCAATGATATTTGTCCATCTATACAAGTCATCTTTGAACAAAATGATTTAGTCAAAGAGGCTACTGAATCAATTCAAAGAGTTAAGGTTGAACTTGGAGACATGCCAGAAGAAGCCTTGAGAATAATCCAATTCCTTAACTCTAAAAATAAATATGAATTGCAAGAGCGGGACATAGTTGATAGAACTGGCACCATACTAGAGGTGAAGAAAGTGCTCACCAAGAGGGACTTAATGATGAACCTTGAGTACAAATACAAAACCATGGAGCTGGCTATTGGCAATTTCATGGTTAAATTTGATGCTTTAAGGTAGAAAGGTCTGCCAAATCACTTGGTAATAAATGACAGATTAATGCCACAAAAAGAATACAATAGGAAAATTAGAGAAGTGGCAAGAGATCAAGCCAATAATTCTTCTATGAAAGGGATGCCTACAGGAAAGGTTCTGTACCAAACTTTTGAGAACCTATTTTACCTCCAGCATGAGGTAAAACACCTTTTTGTGAACAACCCCACCTTTGCGAAATACATCGAAGCAGATGAAGTCTACAGGAGAATGGGAAAAGTTAAATGACTTGCTGTAAAAATGCAAAGTAAAAGTGAAATATAGAGCAGTAAAAGAAAAGCAGAAGGCCAGCTCAGATGAAAGAGTATCAGTTAAAGGGAAAAGTAAAAAGAACAGTCAATGTGAAGACAAACAACAAAGGAGAAAAAGCAACAAAAGATCTGACAACATAGCCTAATAACAGGGACATCTTGCAACAGTTCAATATATATCTCTATCTTCTTGCATGAAGATATTTCTTTTTCCTAGAATAATTCCGAGAACATTTTGTGATATTTTGTAATAAGTTTTTGTATAAATACTTCATAATTCAAAGTATTAAGTGTGGATTGCTAGACATTTCTATAGTTGTATTGATCTGAAACCTAAGGGTTCACTATACCCTTTTTCAAGTCAGCAGACTAGACTGAGTAATAAAGAGATTGCATTACAACATTCATGTGTTGAGCCACTTCATTGAAGTATTTTATTTTTGTCAAATTGTTATTTTATTAAGTGTTTCACGAACTTGCATGTTATCTAAATAGAATGAGATAACTAGAAATTTATTACAGAATTTGTTTAAGTACACTCTGTCTTTAACAATTAATCATTTTAATGTTTTCTTCTAATATCCAGCGTAGGGAATCCTTCATTGCTCCCTAGTTTCGATTGACCCCTACCATTTCCTTCATTATCCGGTTTGAGGAACCCTTAGTTTCTCCTTGACCCCTATTGAAAACCACTTCACCATCCAACCTTAAGATTTGAATTTACTCAACTACCTTTCCTTATAAACACTACCTTTAGAACTTGATCTAGTCTTGTTTTCTTAACACTTGACCCCATAGCCCAATGGTAAAAGACATCCCTCTATCCATCTAATTCAATGATCCCACCACCAAATCAAAATCGAAACCTAATCAGAGCTTAAAAAATTAGCCTAAAATCAATGAACTAAAAAAATTTAAATCATAAAGAGAGAGCCCTCTCTGTGCATGAGGAAGGCAAGATCCTCATCTCAAAAGTAGGTTTTTGGTTACCTCTATCATTTCTTTGATAACAACTATAGAGAAATTTTGGAGTAATAATAGTATCTATGGTCTAATAGATGGTAATGAGGAAAATGACATGAGGGAACAATGTTTCTTAGTGATTCTCAGATAAGTACAAGATCCCTATGTTTAATTTTGTTGGTTACACCTGTAGATTACATGCTTGTGACATGTTTGACGAAATGCCTGTCATGGCTAGTAGGGGTCTAATTAAGGTCCTGTTTAACTTATTACTTTTGCATCATTGTTTCCTTGTTATTTTACTGCTCCTAAGTTATCATGCCATTCTGGGCAGTGACCTAGGCTTTGGGCCTAAAAAATTGGCTCAAAACCCTGGGACACTAGCACAAAACTAGTAAAATGATTCTCTGGATGCTGGCAGGCAAGTTTGTGAGAGTGACTCTGGGTTTCTGGATGTTTTCATGGCTATAGCATGAGAGTGACTGAGTCTTAAGTTGGTCAAAACTTCAATAGCACTGAAGGGAAAGATGTCTAAAGTGTTGGATTGGTTCCTGAGGGTCCTGAAGTTGATGTTGAATGTTTGTGTGTTATGTTTCCATCGATTCCACTTCCTTAAGTTCACATAGGAGGTCGAATCAAATCATAGTAGCCTCTCATTGTATGTTTACCCTAGTTGGAATGGTTACTTGGGTAGCTATGGGAGGAGGGTGTTATAGTAGCTGCCACATCTCTTCTTATAGATAAGCTACCATTGCCTAAGCTAGTTTATTTCCATTCTATATGTAAGCATCTTTAATTTTGTGATATTAATGAACTGAGGATTTATTTCTGCTGCATATTTGCGTTTATGTTTATGTTTATATATGTATTCTTTTGCATTCCTGCATAATTATGGATTAGTGGTATCAAAGTCATCTACTCTTTCTCTGTTTTTCTTTGCATTTCCTCAACAAGGTCAGGGTATAATGAGTTAGGGCTCGAACTGGTTGAAACTTTGCAATATCAGCCTCACAAATCTTGACGACCTCCCATTGCGGAAGAAAAGAAATATGAGGGAGTAGAAGATCCCTTCAAAATAGTGCTCGAAGAAGCCCTCGAGTGATAAAGGAATGCAATGATGGATAACTTTGCACAAATACTTTTGTGGATGCCCACAAGTGACACATCTTCATTCGACAACCACTCTCGAGGCACCACTCCCTTCAAGGTACAAGTAAACTTTGAAATTTTGATATTTGAAGGCAAAATAGATGAAAACGCCATAGATAGATGGTTAAATCTATTGGAAGGATATTTTTTGGTTCATGATTTTTCCAATAGGAAAAATTTTACTTTTGCACTCCTTAAAGTCGCTCCCCATGTCAAGGACTACTGGGAAACCTATCATGAACAAAGGGATGAGAGAGAACCTTCACTATTTTCCATCACACCCACTTGGAATTCCTTCCAAGACACCATCAAGGAAAAATATTACCCTATGGGGAGCTATGAGGACAAGTACATACAATGGACTATGCTACAACAACAAAGGGATCAAGATGTGTATGAGGTGATGAATCTTTTCCATACATTGTGCACAAATTTGGGTATCAAATATTTTGAGAAACATCTGATGCTCAAGTATCACAGTTGTTTGCACAAATACATTTAGGAGGAAATGGAGTTCCTGGACATCTCCTCACTTGGTGCAACATACCAATATGCTGCCAAGATTGAACCGAAATTCATAGGAAGAGGTGAGACTTTGGATATGGAAACCCAAAGCAGAGCAAAGGAACCCCCAAGCTACAAAGCAAAGGGCAGAGTTAGGCCGTGACCCCCAATGACAACTCCTCGAAGCCAAAAGCCAAGAATAATGGGAAGGAAAAGAAAGACACTGACAAATGGCATGAGTTCCATAAAACTCCCACTCACAATACGAATGAATGTTGTTCCAAGTAGGTGCCAGTGGCCCAGCTAAAAGATGAAGAGATGGATGCATGCTTTGACTCTGAGCCAGAACCCAATAAGGGAACTGACAAGGGAAAGTAGATCATTGGCATTGAACCCACCATGATGATAAGCACCACCAAGCTCCAAAAGGAGGAACTTGAGAATCTAGAGGAGGGAGAGCACCTCTTTCACTTGCAGATGTGGGTAAAGGGTTCAATGGTGCATTTCATCATTAACAACGGGAGGCAAAAGAACCTGATATTAATTGAGATTGTTAAGAGATTGAAGCTACTAACAATGCCACGCCCACATCCGTACACCATCGGGTGGCTCCACCAACCATGAGATCTTTCTGTTAGCCAACAGTGTCGCTTGCCTTATAGCATCAAGCCCTTTGTAGATGAGGTATTGTGCGATGTTTCCCCTCTGGAAGTCTGTGATGTTTTATTAGGTTATCCATAGCTATGGAAGTGTCATGTTGTATATGAATCTAGACCTTGTTCTATTATTATTACTTTGGGTCATAAATTGTACAGGATACTAGAGGTAGCATAGCCTACCGCCCTTTCTTTGATCTCTGCTAAACAATGCAGTAAGATCATTTCCCAGACCGAGAAATTTGTTTTCCTTATGATTCATCCTTAGAACAAGAGGAATATTGTCTTTCGCATGACAACAACAAGTGGACAAGGTCGTGGAGGAATACAGGGACATCTTCACCTCACCCACAGGGGTACCCCTACATTACCAGGTCAAGCACTCCATCAATCTAACCTCGAGTGCACCACTACCCAATGGACCAATATACCAATGCTCTGTTATGCCAAATGATGATATCAAGAAGAAAATTCAGGAACTTTTGTAGAAAGGGCACATCGGGCCAATTTCATCACCTTGTGGGATCCCGATCATGTTGGTACAGAAGAAGGATGGAACTTGGAGGCTTTGTATTGAATATCAGACGATGAATAAGATTGTTGTCTAGAATAGGTATCCAATCCCTTGGATTAATAACCTTCTGGACTAGATCAAGGGGTCCAAATATTTCAACAAGATTGACTTGAAGTCTGGTTATCACCAAGTACCAATTGAACCCTCTAATGTGTGGAAGACTTCCTTGAAATCCAAGGAGGACCTTTTCGAATGGTTGGTCATGCCTTCCGGGTTGAAGAATGCCCCTAAAACCTTCATGTAACTCATGGATGACATATTGAGGCCCTTCACCAACTTGTTCATGGTAGTGTACCTGGACGACATCTTGGTCTTCAACTAGAGTTGGGAATAACACGTACACCATATCTGGAAGGTCCTCCAAACCCTACGATAACACAAATTGTGCCAAATTTTAGAAATGCACTTTTGGTATGACCAAGGTTCAATATTTGGGGTACATCATTGATGACAGTGTGTGCATGTGGACCCCTCTAAGATATAAGTTATTCGAGATTGGCCAGCCCCAACCACTCTAACATAGCTTCACATATTTCCGGGTCTTGCCAATTTCTATCACAGGTTCATGTTGGGATTCTCTCTTATCAGTTGGCCTTTGAGTCAAGTCACCAAGGGTATAGTGAAAGCAAAGTTCTTTTGGTTCGAATGCCAACAAAAGGTGTTTTCTGAGTTGAAGCATCGCTGCACTAGTTCTCACATTATCAGACCTGTAACATCGATTTGAAATTGAGACAGATGCCTCCGACTATGTTGTAGGTGTAGTTCTTACCCAACAAGGGCATCTCGTGGCATATCACAATGAGACACTTTCAAATACAGTCTGGAAGTATCCCACTTATGGCAAGGAGATGTATTCCATTGTGCAAGCCTACCGAAAATGGAAGCATTACATTCTGGGGAAGGAAACAATCATCCACATAGACCATCAGCCCATGCATTTCATACAAACATAGGGAAAGTTGCAGAATGGTTGCCATCATAAATGGTCCACATATATGCAACAATTTCATTTAAAAATTAAGTGTAAGAAGGGGAACACCAATAATGTTTTAGATTGCCTCAGCCAATCACTGGTTAGGGCACTGACCATTGTGATCGACTCTTATGGACAAGAGAATTCGTGATCCAGGAGGATCTCGAGACACTAAGGGGATGGATAAGGCTCAAAATTAAAAATGGCAGAAAGAAGAAATTGATGACATCAGTTGAGAGGGCTTGTCTTCTTAATCGCGGTGGCTCGAACGGTTCATCAATCCGAGCTCGTATGCAAAAGATAGAGCTCTTTAAAGATTGGTATGGCAGGAGAAAAATGGGGCCCACGGTGCGCCACATGGCATCCCAGTCAGCACGTGGGACCCACATGGTAGCTTGAAACTTGGCATCCCTCCCTTGATCTAGGTTATCTTTTATTTATAGATGCATTAAAAGAATTACATATACAATTTGTAGCTTAACCAAAGAGAAACTTAAATGTGCACATGTGAGAGAAAGAAGAAGAAGAGCATAAGAAGACAAGAAGACAAGAACTTGATAACAGAGTTCGTCCCTCTTGGACTACATCTCCGGGCCTTGCTCAATCAATGGGGAGGCCTTCATTCATTAAAAATGGCATCAAAAGAAGTTACATTCATCAATTACAAAAATGGAGCATTATACCTCTATGTTGGAAAATGCTTGAAAATTGGGTAGCTATGTTGCAGAAACTGACACTACCATTGGATTCTCGTCACTGAGAGGTGGAAAATCGAGATAAAACTTGCCCAGTTCTGATACTGGACCAAAATCAACCTCTTCAAAAACATTTTGCTCTGCTTGCCTTGAAAAACATGCCTGCTGATCTCCTCTCCCTGCTCTAGGTAAAGGACTGCATTTATATAATTTTCCTGGTGGAGTTACCAAGAAATTGGTTTGGGTGGGTTGGTAAAAGCACCAAGATAGTGTGGAGGAGATTGGAGGTCAAATACCGCCCCTCCACAAATATCCTTTTACAGTTTTTAAAACCAATAAATAACCCAACCACTTTACATGTGGTAATTTTATATAACAAGCCAACCATTATTTAAATATATAAAAACATTTTGTTGGGTAGTGGGCCTACCATTTGGGTGGCTCACACCCATCTCCATGAACCAAGTTATAACAATAGTGTAGCGTACGTAGTATGGGGGTTTTGATAACCGTTTGGTGGATTATGCCCTTCGTGTTATCCACTTTCCATGCGTGGATTACACCCACGGTTATAGTATTTTATTTAAATGGGGTGTGGGTGGTTGGGTCCGCGCCCCAAGGGTCGGCCCACCATCCCTTGTACCCATCATGCCATCCGTTATAACCATACTCCTTTTATTATTGGTTGACTTGTTTTATATATGGTTGCTGCGGTTGTGGTGTGATCCCTATATCGGTTGGCATGTACGTGGAATCATGTGCATTGGTTGATGTATTAAAGTTTGGATACATGTATACGTTGGTTTATCCATGGGGTGTTGTTATAACAAAATGACTTCGGTTATAGAGTTTTGATTTTTGGTATATATATTGTTATTTATATAGTTAATTTGGTTAACTATATAAAAAATTTAGTTATAACCAAAATATCCCATGCTTTCTTGTGCAGTTTTAGGAGGCCCTAGAGGGATGCCAAGTGTCAAGCTGCCATGTGGGTCCCACGTGCTGACTGGGATGCCATGTCGCACACTATGGGCCCCATTTTTCTCCTGCCATACCAATCTTTGAAGAGCTCTATCTTTTGCATACGAGCTTGGATTGACGAACCGTTGGGGCCACCACAATCAGGAAGACGAGCGGTCTCAACTGATGCCATAAAATTCTCCTTTTTTCCATTTTGAATTTCGAGCCTTATCCATCCCCTTAGTGTCTCAAGATCCTCCTGGATCAATCCTCCCCACTGAGGAGCTTTTGGTCCTCCAAAAGCATTAGCACACTATCAATCCACACTATCAATCTCTTGTACGTGAAACTGGTACATTATTGCAATCATGCACACCACACATGACTCAACAACCCCTCCTTGCCAAGAGTTCATAACACACACTCATTGGCCAAGGATTACATAAAAAGTAATTAATGCCTCAAATACTAATAAGGAAAGGCCAAAATATCATCGTTGCGTCTTGAAGTGATGGGAAACACGCCATCATTTTTACATTGCAATGTATGATTTACAATGGTGGCCATAACAAGCTACTACTCTAAAAAAAACCATCTTAACAAAGCAGACCATCGTGAATGGTGCGGATTCATCTGTTGAACATGTTCATCTTTCGGCTCCTCTAGCAATGTTTCCAGAACATGGAGCATCAGACACGTGGTTTGTAGGTGTCCCTCTTTGTTGCAATGATTACAATGATTCTTTCTCCTCCAAACTTTCGGGGCTGCCTTGAGGCGCTTCCCCTTGGTGTTTTTTCGAAAGGTGTTCATGGAGCCCTCACTATCGCTGGATTGTGAGGATGGAATTTGATCGTTTGTTGTTGGCTGGTGACTAGCTATATTTGAATTTCCCCCCATTTCCTTTCTGGTGTATACGATTCTTGCATGGTGCAGCAACTCATTGACTTTGATGGTGTTTATGATGCCTTGGCCTTTGATGCCGAGGCCCTTTCCTTGATATCCCATTTTCTTCATTAGTCTGGATCCAATCCCTGCAGTATGTTTTTCAAAAGCACCAAACTCATCATCACGAAAATCATATGAAATTGGAGAATTTATTTTTACCTCCCGATAGCCATGTTGTGGCTGTTCCAAGGCCTCATACTTGGCTTGCAACTGGCATAGTAACCTTTGGTTTTCATCCCTTGCCTCCTGTAGAAGCCTCCTTAGTTCACCATTTTCTGCTTGGATGCGGTGGTTGAACTCTTCAAGTTCTTGGAGTCCTGCTGAGGTAAGTGTCCTTTTTGTTATATCAGTTGAAATCCTTGACTCATTGCTAGAATCAGACCCCAAATCTATGGGCTCTCTTGTTGCGACCCCCAGGGCTGCAAACTTCATCTCATCACCAGAATCAGACCCCAAGTCAACATGCCTAACTCGTGCAAATCTCGTAGCTATGACTCGGAATCTTGGCTTTGTTGTACAGTGGTGACGAACTTTTGTTTCCCATTTATGTCATTCCTCTTAGATCTCAGTTCAGGGTGCAACTTCCAGCAATTTTCTTCATCATGCCCCTCTTTCCTACAATGGGTACAAGAGGGCTTTGATCCCCTTCTCTTGACTACTATCGTTCTCTTTGATTGGTCATCTCTGTCATATTTTCCCCTATTCTCAATGTGAATGGCCTTTACACTAGCCGCATCAATGGTGGTTGGTTCAAACAATAAGAATGAATGTCTAATATAATTATGTAATGATCCAATATATTTAGTTACAATTTCAGGTGTATCAAGTGCAATACCCAAATTAAGTGCTTGCTTCCTAAATTCTTCTGTAAAACTCTGAACATCCTAACCTTTTCCTTGCCTTAAATACTGCCAGTTCATTGAAGCCTTTTGCATGTAACCCAATGGATAAAATTGTGCTTTTAATGCATAAATGAAATTAGGCCAAGAGGAATAAAGATTACCCACATCCTTATTGCTTTGTACTTTTCTCTCCCACCAAACGAGAGTAGTTCTGGTTAATCACAAAGAGGCCAACTGAATCTTTGCTTCATCCTCCACGATCTGCTGAATCCTGCAGTAGATCTCAATCTTCCTAATCCAATTATTAAGTTTTTCGGCATTGCTTTCACCATTGTACATGGGGAGATCAAATTTAACATATAATTTAAAAAAAGGATTCTTAGATGTATCTTTTGAATTTCGATTATCATGATGGTGGGAAGAAGAGGAAGAACTTCCGCTTGTTGAAGAAGAAGGAGTTGGATCTCCTCCATCATCATTTCCATGTACTGAACCTTGTCCTTCTGGAGTTTTCCCCTTTGGATTTTCCAGTTTTTCGTGCTTTGAGAACAACTTCTCAACACAATCTGCCATAAAAAAGAAAGTCTTGGGAAAATTGAGCTCCCTCTCATACTGAGCCTCTTCATCTACCATGTTTCTCCTTCAATGTGCATGCCATGCCTCGGGATCGAAAGACTGTAATTCTCCTTCGCCTCTTCGGAGCCTGTTTCTCATTAGCATACAAACATGCAATTCACATCTAAAAACACCTGCTCTGATACCACCGAATCCAGATTATATTTTTTTTATAGATTCATTAAAAGAATTACATATACAGTTTGTAGCTTAACCAAAAAGAAACTTAAATGTGCATATGTGAGAGAAAGAAGAAGAAGATCATAAGAAGACAAGAAGACAAGAACTTGATAACAAAGTTCATCCCTCCTGGACTACATCTCCGGGCCTTTCTTGATCAATGGGGAGGTGTTCATTCATTAAAAATGGCATCAAAAGAAATTACATTCATCAATTACAAAAATGGAGCATTATACCTCCATGCTGGAAAATGCCTGAAAATTAGGGAGCTGTGTTACAGAAATTGACACCACTGTTGGATTCCCGTCGCCGAGAGGTGCAAAATCAATATAAAACTTGCCTAATTCTGATACTGGACCAAAATCACCCTCTTTAAAAAAAATCTACTCTCCTTGCCTTGAAAAATGTGCCTGCTGATCTCCTCTCCCTGCTTTGGGTAAAGGACCGCGTTTATATAATTTTCCTGGTGGATTTACCAATAAATTGGTTTGGGTGGGTTGGTAAAAGCACCAAGATAGTGTGGAGGAGATTAGGATGTCAAATCATGCCCCTCGACAAATATCTTTTTACAGTTTTGAAAACCAATAAATAACCCAACCACTTTACATGTGGTAATTTTATATAACAAGCCAACCATTATTTAAATATATAAAAACATTTTTTTGGGTAGCGGGCCCGCCATTTGGGCGGCCCACACCCATCCCCACGAACCAAGTTATAACAATAGTGCAGTGTACGTGGTATTGGGGTTTTGTTAACCGTTTGGTGGATTATGCCCTTCCTGCTATCCACTTACCATGTGTGGATTATGCCCATGGTTATAGTCTTTTATTTAAATGGGGTGTGGGTGGTTGGGTTTGCGCCCCAAGGGTCGGCCCACCATCCCTTCTACCCATCATGCCATCCGTTATAACCATACTCCTTTTATTATTCACTGACTTGTTTTATATATGGTTGTTGTGGTTGTAGTGTGATCCCTATATCGATTGGCATGTACGTGGCATCATGTGCGTTGGTTTATGTATTAAAGTTTGGGTACATGTATACGTTGGTTTATCCATGGGGTGCTGTTATAACAAAATGAATTCGGTTATAGAGTTTTGATTTTTGGTATATATATTGTTATTTATATAGTTAATTTGTTTAACTATATCAAATTTTTAGTTATAACCAAAATATCCCATGCTTTCTTGTGCAGTTTTAGGAGGCCCTGGAGGGATGTCAAGTGTCAAGCTGCCATGTGGGTCCCACGTGTTGACTGGGATGCCATGTAGCGCACTGTGGGCCCCATTTTTCTCCTGCCATACCAATCTTTGAAGAGCTCTATCTTTTGCATATGAGCTTGGATTGACGAACCGTTCAGGCCACCGCCATTAGGAAGACGAGCCCTCTCAACTGATGCCATCAAATTATCCTTTCTGCCATTTTGAATTTCGAGCCTTATCCATCCCCTTAGTGTCTCGAGATCCTCCTGGATCACTTCGGGATGGTTGAATCTTTACACAGTGATCCAGAATTTGACACCACATACCAGATGCTCTTGAAAGGTAAGGAAGTCCCTTGTTTTCACCTCCAAGACACACCGTTATGCCACCTATGTGTTCCTTCAAGCGAGCATGACAAGATGATTTGGGACACGCACTAAAGTCTGGTCGTTGGACATATTTGGGTAGAAAAGACAATGCCAATGCTGCGACAATATTTTTATTAGTTGAACCTTCGATAAGATGTTGGGAAGTGCATCAAATCCTGCACCAACACCATTGTCAAACCTAAAAAAATAAGAAAGGCATGTATACTCCTTTGTTGACTCTTAGATGGCCCTGGGAGTCCATCTACATGGATTACATGTCAGGCCTTCCTTCTACCAAGCATGGCAATGACTATGTTTTCATGGTCGTCGACAGATTCTCTAAGATGGCCATTCTAGCGGCCTGCAAGAAGAGTATAACAACATAAGTCATTTACAAACTCTTCTTTGAACAAGTATGGGTACATTTTGGGATCCCACAGTCCATTATCTTAGATCGAGAAAACTAGTTCCTAAGTGAATTCTGGTCAAGCCTCTGGTTCTTGTTGGATACCAATCTCACTAATTTCATGGCCTTTTGCCCCCAAATTGATGGCCAAACATAGGTCATCAATAGGATGATTGGGCACATTTGATGCATGTACAACGTGAAGCTCCCACACACATGGGATGAGAGCCTCCCCTATGTCCAACACAGCTACAACGAGGCTATCCACAACTCAACTAGACACAACCCTTTTTAGGTGGGATTAGGATTCTAGCCATTATGTCTCATTGATGTTTCCATACCATTTGCAGCTACTCATGAAGATTTTGACTCATGTCCGATTTGAAGTTGATAGGGATAACAACTTCATTGAGTGCATCTAGCACATCCACCAACATGTCCATGACATACTGGAGAGAGCTAAGTACAAACAATGTCATGATCAACATCGGGTGCCACACAAGTTCCAGGTGGGTGACAAAGTTTGGTTACATTTACAGAAGGAGCGCCTCATTGGGGCTCACTGCAAGCTTCACTTGATCTGATATGGGCCTTACACCATTACTAAGTTTGTAGGGGATAATTCTTTCAAGTTCAACATCCCACCATTTCTTGGTCTGCACCCAATATTCAATGTGGAATGGTTGTGATCACACTTTCCCCCATTGTTGGACACATCCAATGTTGCTGAGTAGTTGGCACCAATAGAGTTCAACCCAAGCTGTATAAAACAAGACACAACTGATAGGATAATGGGCACATAGATCAAGAACACTCACTAGCAGATGATCCAGCTATATCGAGTTTTCAAAGTAGGTCAACTCCTTCACTAGGGCAAGTGGCTCACTAGGGACTAGGTTCAACAGAAATTTCCTCACCTCATTGAGGCTCTGCATGCAATGGGGACCTTTGCTTCCTAAGGGGGGAGGATTGATCCAGGTGGATATTGGTGTCCACTTGCCTATTCCACCTATACCTCTAGACAGTTTCATCAATTTCTTTGATTATAGCAACATTTACTATTTTTAGTAGTTTTTCGGGTCCTAAACTTCCGTCGCTTTTTTGACCCCCTAAACAACATTTTTTTGAGGTTTGTAGCTGGCTCATGGCCAGAGGTAGGGGCCTATCACAAATCCTATATTAGTTAAAGAGACCTTTCTAATGAGGTATCAAAGATGTTGAATGAAGATCATATAACCAAGTTACGACCCCGAGAAGTTGGCTGCCCAATTAACCGTAATGGGGCCCACAAACTCTTGGCGTTTCATCTCCCAGGGCTAGGGATTTGCTTGTTTAGGGTTTCCCTTTGTTGTTCAATAATAAAAAGACCCTTGAGCCTCATTGTAACATAGCTCAGAGTCATGTAGCCACCACATCTCTTCTCAGAGATAAGCTACCATTGCTTGAGATAGTTTATTTCCATTCTATATGTAGCGTCTTTCAGTTCCATGATATTAATTAAATAAGGATTTATTTTTGCTGCATCTATGTGTTTATTTTTACATTTGTAGTTGTATTTTTTTACGTTCCTACATAATTCCAAATCAATTATATTTATAACATTTCCCCTCTCTTCAAAAATCTTTTTCCTCAAAGCTTGACCACTGACAATTCTTCACTTGCCACATCATTTCAGCAAGTGTAAGTTGTTGGTAGTACTACCTTGAAATCAGGGTTTTTCCATTCCTCTTCGAGATTTTATTTTTTATTTTTTATTAATAATATTTTATTTTATTTATATAAAAAAGTTAGTTAATATTATTACTATTATTATAGTGACTTTAATAAAAATGTATTATAATGTAACTTTGTAATTAAATAAAATTACTTTGTATTGTCTTTATAAAGTTGGACTTTTATTTTAAATACTTTATAATAACTTCTTCTCTTCTTCTTCTTCTTTTTTTTTTTTTTTTTTTTTTTTTTTTTTTTTTTTTTTTTTTTTTTTTTTTTTTTTTTTTTTTTTTTATCGTAATAGTAATGTCATGATGAATTGTTTGACCGAGATGAATTTGCAGAGTTATTTTGGATGATGGTTTGATGGTTCAACTATGAGGTGACAATCAACAACCCTTCCCTCTCTTGACAAATGTTCAAGATCATTTCTTTCACATGAAACGTTTGAAGACGCAGCCAAAAGAACCAGGAAGTGCCACAAACATTTGTTGTGCGAGATGCAGTTGATGGTAACACTGGTGGTTCCACATTTACACTTAGTGTTGGGGGTTGATAAGTATCACATTCACATCATTCGTTCAATTGTCTTATGCACTCTTCCTAATCGCGTAAAAATTATGTAAATTCTCTATCTCTTTCACGCCATCGTTGAGCAAGCTCTTTATCAATCTCACATATTTCAATGAGTTTGTCTTTAGAAATAGGACCCATTCGTTGATCAAGGTATCTAAGTGCTTTAAATTCGTGTTCCACTTGCACCAAAAATTCTATAAATTGTCCTCCTCTCTCCTTGTCCCAACCATCTTCTTCGTCTGGCTGCATCAGGGGAGTAGTATTTGGAGTACCTTCTAGAAACCGTGTTCCTCCTAGTTGTGGTTGCCCTTGCCCTTGGACTTCTTCCATAATTTTCAAATTGGAATGGATTTCATTAAACCATGAAAGTGGATGTCCACAATTTAACTGTCTATGAGGATGACTCTACACTCCGACACAATTTGTCTCCAACATTTGATTCCTCCTCAATGGCAACCCTGCCATGGGTATTTCTCTATTGCCTTGGGCACATTGTAAATCAATGGGAAACTGAGCCATCGTTGATTGGCCTCTGTTGTAGTAATTTTGGATTACTTGATTTGTGTCATGTCCCCCCTGTTGTATCTCCGAGATGATAATGGTCAGCTATCATAGTAGAGCATCTAAGATAATTCTTTTGGGGTTTTTGTTTTAATTTGGAGGACCAATGAATGAAAGAGATGTAACACTGTAATGCCTAACCTTGTGAATAATATTAATACCAAAGTAGAGGGTTGCTATAAAATTTCACACAGTGATATAACTTGTATGGTGGTGAGCAGAAACAAAGAAATAATATGATTGTCACAATTTTCAAACTGAAAATTAAATAATCATGAGTATGAAAACCTCTAAACTATGTTCATAAGATTTAAGAGAATATGCTTAAGATTACAAAAGATGCTGATGATTTATTGATTCAGAGGGAATTAATTAAAGAAATAGTCCATTAATTCATTCTCTTTATAGATTATCACTTCAGAAGCTTATAGGAATAGATTGAAACCCAATTATTCCTACCTAGTTATATCTGTAAGACATAAGAATATGAAGAAAAACATAATGAGTAATATTGGAAAAAGTTACATGAAACACAAACTGTGTAAAACAGAATTCAGAATCCTTTGCTTTGTATTAAGGATCCAGAAAATTCAAGTACATCAAATGTTTAGAAATGCTTCATCAAGGGTGCAACACTTAATAACTCGTGAAGACTGTTATTTATACAACAATAGAACTGAGAAAATATCCTAAACTATTTTTACAAAAATAGATTATTATAAAATCAAAATAAAGAATGCTAGTTGATCTGGCACTATTTTGATGCTGAGTTGTTGGTGACTATTGCTGAAAAAATTGAAAATTGTTGAAGCTGGCTGACTCTTCCTCTAGAAGCTGAATGATGTTTGATTTTCACGCTAGATGTCATATTTACTTTTGACCTTTCATCTGGTACACTTTCATCTGATACACTTTGACCATGTTGACCTGTCAATATCCTTTGACCCAATTATTCCTACCTAGTTATATCTGTAAGACATAAGAATATGAAGAAAAACATAATGAGTAATATTGGAAAAAGTTACATGAAACACAAACTGTGTAAAACAGAATTCAGAATCCTTTGCTTTGTATTAAGGATCCAGAAAATTCAAGTACATCAAATGTTTAGAAATGCTTCATCAAGGGTGCAACACTTAATAACTCGTGAAGACTGTTATTTATACAACAATAGAACTGAGAAAATATCCTAAACTATTTTTACAAAAATAGATTATTATAAAATCAAAATAAAGAATGCTAGTTGATCTGGCACTATTTTGATGCTGAGTTGTTGGTGACTATTGCTGAAAAAATTGAAAATTGTTGAAGCTGGCTGACTCTTCCTCTAGAAGCTGAATGATGTTTGATTTTCACGCTAGATGTCATATTTACTTTTGACCTTTCATCTGGTACACTTTCATCTGATACACTTTGACCATGTTGACCTGTCAATATCCTTTACTGTGCTTTTTAATTTTACTGTACATTTCAAATTTTTACTGTGTATTTCAACAGTAAATCATTTAGTTTTTCCCATGTCTCAGCTTCTTCTAGTTGGATATTGATCATCTTTTTGTATATTTCATTTGTTTGTCTTTTAACTGTATTTCTTTATATGCCTCCTCTGTTTTAACATTTACTGTGTAAATTGTTTCCTTCTGTGTAAATGACTTCTTTTTGCTTTGTCTCCTGGAATCTTTTGTTAAGGAAAATCATCTAAATTCATTTCTTGAGAATCTGGAACAAACAAGTTTTTAACTAGTATAAAAACTATTTGTCCAGGTCTTATATGATCACTTGCAAAAATAAACCAATAGTTAATAAAAACATAGGTTGGCAGGGAGGTGATAATGGCTTCAGGGTACATGAAAGTCTGTGGACGGAGTCTGGAGTGTGTTTGGGAGGTAACTAGTGGTGAAATTGGGTTGCAAAGGCTCAGGGTGGTGCAGGAAGGGTTAGGCAACTTTTAGTGAAAAAAAAAGAAAAAAGAGTGAAAATGAGGGTCTTCAGCATTTTAACGGGTAACGTTAAAATTTGGTGCGGAAATCGATAAGTGAACAATGGATGGTTTCAGCCTACGCGGGGAGGTGGTATTAAGGTTCATCGCACCGCTTTTGGAAATCGAGTGGTTTTTTCACGAGAGCACGCGAGTTCATGTAAAGTTGTCATGTAACCGAAAGGGGCCCGAGCAAAACCATGAATCTCGCGTGCTCTCGGGCTTTTAACTGTCGTACATCGGGAGTGCATGATATGGATGTGGGTCGTTGGATTTTGAAGTGGATGATGGGAGGGCTGTCGCGTGGTTGAGATGCATGGAGGTAAATCGTGCAGAGATTAGTGGGGCTCGGGGGATAATTACAATGATTTGTAATTAATTTAATGAATAAAGTGCAGGTTGAAAATATAATAAGCGGGTTTGATACAATGGGACCGGGGTTAAAATATAGCGGAGGTTTATTATCCGCACCAAGGGTGGTGGGTTAAAAGGATTTATATCGGGAAAAAATGAATTTGCGGAGTTAATTAAGATAAAGTGGGGGGAAGACAAAACTTTAGGATAAAGGGTCTTTATAGGTTAAAAGGGTTTTGTCGGGAAAAATATGGATTGGCGGAGTTAATGAAACAATGTGGGAGGGGGGATTTAAAGTTAGAATAAAGGGGTTTTATGGGTTTTTTGGGTGAAATAAGGAAATTAATAAGGGGAAAGTGATTTTTTCAAGCGGAAAGGGTTTCAAACTAGGGAAAAGGGGTTTTGGGTTGGAAATGACTTTTGGAGGGTAATTTTCTAGGGAAATGTGTGAAACCAAGGGGAAAGGGTGAAAATGAAGGGAAAAGGGTATTTTAACAAGAAGTGATGGGATAATGGGAAATTAGTAAGTATGTAGTGGTGGATAAAATGAGATAAGGGGAATTTAATTAAATCAACTTGTGAACATCCTTTCACTTTCATAACTACTCTTGCACATTGAAACATTGGATTAAGCATGATGAATGTGCTTATGATTCACCAACCTTGTACTTCTGCAAACTTTCTTCTACCTACCCTTTACTTACCCTAACATTTTTTCTTCACTTTATTGGGTGCATTTAAGTTAGCAAACCCTTTATTTCTTTTCATGAATAATCTACCTCTATACCTTATTCTCTCCATTGGCTCAGATTAAACTACTAAGCCATTTATTTTCTACATATGACAATCAATTTAAAACAAATCCAATAATGATTAAATTGTATAATTGGATTAAATAAACTAGTGTGGCATCTAAACAAACTGCACACAACTATTATTTTCAAAAGTGAATTAGAGTAAAAGTAGTGGCATTTAGATTTGCAACACTTTCAGAGTTTATTGCTTTTTTCTTTTCTCTCTAATCTAACATTTTATTTTTGCCTTCATTTTTTAGGACATCTATTCTAATTTTTTTTTTTTTTTTTTTTTTTTTTTTTTTTTTTTTTTTTTTCTGGGGCGGGACTCTCCGATTTACATGTCCATTATGTACCCCTCTACGGGGGAAGGGTAGCCCAAGATTTGAACCCAAGACTTCTGGTTCGGTGAGACTTCATTTCCACGACCCTTGCCGCTTGAGCTACCCCATGTGGACTATTCTAAAATTTTCTTTGATATGGATATATTTATCAAAATATTTTCTAACATTTTTATTCAGTATTCTTTTTGTCCATATACTAGCTTAACATTTTTTGGAAAATATTTTCATTTTTTGGACTAATTTATTTTAGCTTACCAAAACCAAAAAAATGCTACAACATTGGCTCCATCAGAGGACTGCTTTTTCATGTAGAATGCAAAGAACCTGTAGATCCATGTACCTTTTCCTCGGGCTATGGAGTCTTTTGCTGTGATAAATCACATTGACAACTTGAAAAGTAAAAGAAATCGGAGTTTTTACAACGGTAGTAATGAAATCTACTGAAACGTCTTAGTGCTAAGTGTAATGTTTGAGAATCCTTCCATTTACAGGATAAGTGGAATATAGCCCCTCAAGATTTTGTAGCAAAAAAGTGTTGTTTCCCGTCATTTCAGCAATTGCTAAAGGCCCAAACCATAGGTTTTCAAACTTGCCATGTTTTCCCTTTTCTTCTCTCCTGGTATCCCATCTTAGAACTAGATCACCTTCCTTGAAGTCCCTTTCCCTAGCTCTTCTGTCAAACAAGCTCTTCATCTTATTCTGATACTTTTTCAATTTGTATTAAAATTCATCTATGTTTCCATTTAGTTTAATAATCTGATTTATTCTCCTCGAAAAATCATTAGGTTCATCTATTGAATCCTGCAGGAGTTTTAAAATAGTGAAGGCCAAATTGTTAAGGAAGATTGCATCTTTCCCATAAACTATCTGGAAAGGAGATTTTCTAGTAGATCTCTTTGGAGTAATTCTGTTTTGCCATATTGCATAAAGTAAATGAGAGTCCCAACTCTTTTTAGGATATGCTAGAGTCTTTTTGATTACCTTTACTAGTCTTTTATTTGAGGATTTTGCAAGGCCATTACCTTGTGGGTAATATGGAGTTGAATGATGTAACAAAATCTGATATTTCTAGCAAAACTCAATCATTTTAACACTAGAAAAAATTGTTGCATTATCAGTGGAAATTTGAGTTGGGCAACCAAATCTAAATAAGATGTTCTCTTCAATAAATTTGATTACTATTGAATCAGTAGCATTTCTCACTGGAATTGCTTCCACCCATTTAGTGAAGTAGTATGTTGCAGTGAGGATCCATCTATGCTGATTACTTGAAGTGGGATGAATCTCTCCAACAAAATCTAATCCCCATTGGAGAAAAAGGTTCCGAGACTATTGATGGAACCAGTGGAAGAGTTTCTAATTTTTTCTTATCAGTGCAACACAACCTCTCACCTTCACTCCTAGTAAGAATAATATTGGCAAATAAAATCCTCCCCTTAATATCTTATATGCTGTTTCTCTGCAAGCATAATGTCCTCCACAAAATCTTGTATGAAACTGGTCAATGATTCCTTCAGTTTTTTATTCTGTTAAACATAATAACAAAATATTTAATGGGTCTTTCCAGTATAAATTTGCATTTATGATACAATACTTAACTGCTTTTGGTTTGAGAGCTTTACATTGGCTTTTGGAGAATGATGTTGCACTTTCAAAATGGATCAAGAAATTTACAATTTCTTAGTACTAATCAGACAACAAAAATTTGTCATCAATGTATAAAGGGTGGATCTCATCTGAAGGTAAAGGTTCTTGTGGATTCTATTCTTCAAGATGAAGGGAAGGTTCTTGTGGATTCTCCCCTTCTACAAGGACATAATGTTCTTGTGTATTCTTCTTATCTGAAGTTTGAGAAGGTTCTTGTGGATTCTTCCTTGTATCTCTAAAACATAATTGATTCCGAGAACTTTACAGTTGGATTCAGCTAGAAGCTTAGCTAATCCTAGGCCTTTTACTAGCTTTTTAGTTTTGATAGTTAGATCAAACTCCAATATTTGAGTGATCCATATACCTCTATTTCCATCAGTGTCTGGTTGAGCTAAAATGATTTTCACAACACTATTAAGAACATAAGCAATAATAGGAGAATGTAGGAGATACATCCTGAATGATTTCAGGGCTTGAATAAGGGCATAGGCTTGCTTCTCAATTATTTCATACTTAAGCTCAACATCTCTCATAAACTTACTCAAAAAGGCTATAGGTTGGTCATGGGAATCTTCATTCTTTTGTAGTAGAACAACAACAAGGGTTCTTTCTGAGGCAAAGGAAAAGATACTGAATGGTTTAGTGTAATCAAGGCTGGCCAATGTGGGATCTTCAGAGATGGCTTTCTTGATCTAATCAAATGCATGCTTGGAAGAGATAGTCCATTTAACTTCATGATCTTTTTGAAGCATGTCAGTTATATATTTTACAATCTCAACATAATTTGGGATGAATCTCCTTAAAAAATTAATCTTGCCTAGAAAAGCTTGAATCTCCTTCTTGTTTCTAGGTAAGGTCAATGTTTTAATGGCAGACACATGCTTGGGATCAATCACTACTCCCTTTTTTGAAATTATATGGCCCAACAGTTTTCCTTCTTTGATAGCAAACAAAGACTTTTTAGGATTCAATGATATTCCGAATTTTCTACACCTGTCAAAAAGCATCATCAAATTCTTTAGATATTTTTTATCAGATTTAGAAAAAATAGTTATGTCATCGAGATAAATGACCACAAATTTATTTACCTGACCCAAAAAGGCTACATCCATAGCTCTCTGAAATGTTGCTCCAACATCGGATAGGCCAAATCGCATTCTAACATACATGAATGTACCCCAGGTTGTAGTAAAGGTTGTCTTCTCTCTATCTATTGAATCAACATTTACCTGATTATAGCCTGAAAAACCATCAAGCATAGGAAGTCTTTATGCTCCTGAAACAATTTGAAGTAACTGATCCATTTTGGGCAAAGAATATTTATCTGTAGAAATTTCACCTGTAGAACAAACTGATATATGCAATGTCCTAAAGAATAATACTTGTTCTACTTCTACAAAACATTAAGTAGAAGCATAATTGAATTCATAAGAAACATCAAGTAGAAACATGCATAACTGATCAAGAGAAATAATCACACATAACACAAGATATATCCAGGGGAAAGCAACAACATAAAACCCCAACCATGTATTATCAATCAAGTGGAAATCCTCTTCACAATACAAAAATAATTAGCTCTCAAGCTATTCAGTTCTCAATGAACTATGAAGATATGAAGATATGTCTCATGAACCAACCAAGCCCTGTATATAAAGGCGTTACCTATGGTCCAATCCCTATTTCCTTGAGGACACTAGTTCCTCCACCATGCAAAAAATACTTACTAGAAATAGTCAAGCATCTGATAGTACACTGTCCCACATTTGATCTCAACTCGGTCTCTGACAGAATTGACATGCAATAGTTATCCATGAGTGAATCCTCAGTTATCTAAAATAATATTTGTCACATGCATGCAAGCATTAACAAACTATATTTTATATTTTAACAACTTGCTAAAATAATCTAACTGGACTTGACTACTTAGAACTAAGTCAACTGATTGTCTCATTATAGAATTCATACTTATTCCCTCAATTAGTGGAGGAAATTAAGGATAAATTCCTCAATCAGTGGGACAACTCATGTGCATGCTCACAAAGACTTGAAATTCGAATTTCCTTAACTAATTAATTCAACTTAATTAATTAATTAATATTTCCAACTGCTGTTATGACCAAAATTAATTTTACTTCCTATAGATAGACTAGGGACTGTTATAAATAGGAAGGGACCCAGAAATGCTATTTTTAGAACTTTCTATTTTTAGGAGTTTCACCTCTCACCCAATGTGGCCAATGACCTCATTTTTAGACATGCTATTTTTAGCAAGTCTATTTTTAGCAAATTCTAAATTTAACATTTCTTGTTGCACATTTTTCAACACTCCCTCTCAACAAGAAAGGCTTCCTCTCAAACCCGATC